>CAWUFW010018737.1:0-210962 GCA_963921515.1 Calotriton arnoldi | reverse complement strand
AGTACATAGCAGCATATGCTAGCAGCATCATATATAAAAGTAATATACAGATAAATGTATAACTATGTTTTCTTATTCTATCATCTTCGCACACATAACACGTACCATAATACATATGCAAGTAGACACGCATCTCAGTCACAACACCATCCACAGCTCAAAACTTCACAGACTTCACTTCAATTTTAAAACAGACACTGAAAATTATGCGGTATATATGAAATATAACTTTCCTCACATCATACAAATTACTCTAATAAATAACATCTCTACAAACATCTCAAACCTCACTTTCAAACTGCTGCTTTACTATTCTACAACTACTTATAATGTTACACCTACCCAAATACAAAGCAGGAACCCTTCACATATCTTTACTAAAAGTCTCACCATATTCATAAAAGCATACATGAATATGTCTGTACCATAACACTAGCCAAACCTTAAAAAATCACAGAACAAACTTCCAATTTTAAGGAAACACCAAACATTATGTGGCATACTTCAACTGTACCTCTCTAGAAACTTAAAAAAAGAACCCTAATCAATAATACCTTATGTCAACATCTTTCAAACCATACTATTATGCTGCATCTTCACCATTCCACTACTACTCACAGTCTTGAGACTACCACATAAAAAGCAACCACACCTCTTTGTTATACATCATGCACCTTTAAATGTATGAGACATATGAAAATACGTATACAAGTAGAAACATACTTGAGAGAGAAGTCCATGCACACCTTAAAACTTGACAGACTCCACCTCCAATTTTAAAGCAACAGCTAAAATTATGCGGTATACTACAAATGTATATATCCACACACTAAAACAAACTACCATAGTCACTAATCCATCTTCCAATATACACATATTACTATACAGAATCTATTTAAAAAAACATTTAACTACAATAAAACAAACTACAATACACATCTCTACATTTAATAATATATTTCAAATATCACAGTTCATCAATAACTTTTAAAGATTAAAAATAAACCTAATACATAATACACCTCAGAAATGTATAACTCATCTTCCAAATTGATTTGTAGAATTTAAAATATCACAAACTCATAAAAGATTTTCTTATGCACACAATCAATGCAATGCACCACTCTCAGCAAGGTAAAACCAGTAATGGCAAACTTTCCCTCTCTTTCTCCACACAAATACGTGTAAGTAACAAATCACATTGCTTCCTACATTATTTCAAATTATAAAACACATTTCTATGGGTTAGACATATTAACCCTTACCAACTGACTTCTAAAAGTGCCCAAACTTGTTCTGGAATTTTTTGGGAGTTGCGATTCCACCGTGCACCAACGCGATGGAGCCGCGAATCCATACGGGAGTTCAAAAATATATTACAAATAAAAATACTACTATTTTTTAAGAACACACCACTTCTAAAGATAGTACTGACTTGGGAAATCTTACTTTAATAAGATATCACTTATATATAAATTACAATTTTACATTTTAAGTCCACAGTTAAGTTAAGTTTCAACCCTTCCCACATTCTGCTTAATGCCAGGTTCCATAGTAACAGTTCGTGGAACATTCAACTAAACTGACAGGTCACAAGTTCACCATATTTTCAAGTTCAGCACACAAGCTTACAAATGCAAACAGCAGGTGTGGTTGACGTTTGCAAAATATGACCTTATCCTATCAACTGTACCTTTCAAACATTTTTTACTAACCAATAAGAAACATGCTTTTTAAAGAAAGTAACATGCACCCTATTTTTGAATGTACAATGTTCTTAAGCAGCCAATCAATTCTCTACTTTTTAAAAAACAGCATCTTGTCCACCATTTTAGATACCTCTCATTCTACCAACTGACTACCTCAGCTATAGACATCTTTTCATTACTTCCAGACATCCCTTCAAGATGGTTACAGTATGGATTGTTGGGCATGGCTATGTTTTCTGGTGCAAAAGGTATGCTGAACGCAGAGGTATTGACAAAGACCTAGCTTTGCAAAATGTGGATATTAAATGGATTGCACAGAGAGGATTAAAGTGGCACCAATTGGTGCCTTTGGTTAAAACCTCTTTGCATCTCCAACCCCCTAACCTCATGATTGTGCACTGTGGTGGCAATGACCTAGGCACATTGACTGGGGTAGGTCTGGAAATCCTAATGAAGGACACCTTTGCACAATTGATGTGATTTTACCTCAAACTGTCTTTGTATTTTCTAATATATGCCAAAGACAGAAATGGAAGTGATCAAATCAATTCTTTCCACAGATTGAGAAAGCTAGAAAGAATGTCAATAAAGCTGTTTCTGCATACCTCAGAGATCATAGAATGGGGTCCATCTACAACAACAATCTACGTTTTGATATGGACGACATCTACAGAAGTGATGGAGTGCACTTCACAGATCAAGGGAACAGAGTCTTCCTCAACAATCTTAAGCTGTGCATTTACACTTACATGTAGCTACAACAAAGTCAAAATAAAAACAAGGGCACCCTATAACCCAACATATAATCTTACTTTTTCAAAAACATATATACTCTTTTTTTTGCCTGGGGTCGCGAACCCATTGCGATTACACGGGGGGTGCGCTGAGAGCCGCATTGGAGTCGCGGCCCCCCTCCTGAGGCCATCCCCCCGGGCCTGCCACTATTTTATTTTCTTTTTAAAAGAGGGGGACTACGTGCCCCCCTCCTCAGGCCAATAATGGCCGGGGACCCCATCTCCTGGGGCCTGGCCTCAGCGTTGGGGACCGTGGGGGGAGCCCAAATGCCCCCACGGTCCCTGCCGGCTCCCCGCCTCCTGCGGAAGCCGGCATTGCTTTTGGGCAAGGGGAGCTGTTAACATGCAGCTCCCCTTGCCCAAAAGAAATTCTGCTTTGCTTCATTGAAGCGAGAGCAGGTTTCCTGCGCTAGCTTCAACGAAGCAAAGCAGTGTTTGCTATGACAGGACGGGAGCCATGCTCCCGCCCTGCCATAGCAAACGGCAAAGTCCCGGGGGTGGGCACCCCGGGACATTGCAGCAGCTGGCCCTGGGGGGTGGTGGCCCCCCTCCCAGCATTTTTAAAGCCCAAGGGAGGTGGTGGGCCCCCAGGCCGGGGTCCACAATGGACCCCTGCCCTTTATTTAAAATTGCCCCGGGGAGGTGGTGATCCCCAGGGCAGTGTGGGGAGGGGCAGGAGCCCCCCCACACTTACATTAATTAATTTAAGCCCCGGGTAAGTGGCGGTCCCCGGGGCTTGGGGGGGCCTGCGAGGCCCCCCACCCTATTTTAATAAAGCCCCGGGGAGGTTGCAGTCCCCGGGGCTTGGGGGGGCCCGTGAGGACCCCCGTTCTTAAAAAAATAAAGCCCCGGGGAGGTGGCGGTCCCCGGGGCTGCGGGGGTGGGTTGCGTAAAAACAAAAAAACATGAAAAAGGTTGGAAAATGTTGTAAATGTCCTGTGGGACCCCCTGACCAGCCCTAGGGGATCAGGGTATTTCTACCGTGACCCCTTTCCTACATTTACAACATTTTTCAACCTTTTTCATGTGACTCGGTTCTACCAAGTCACAATATGGCTGCCAACACACTCTCGTTTAGAGTGTTGGCAGCCAATAAGAATGAAGCTCGTGCTCGGGTGTGAACAAGGGCTTGCTGCGGGTGTCCGTTGTATGGCTGGACATCCCTAGCTTTGTATAAGCCACGACCTTCGTTGATCGACAAAGCCGGTCGGCGGCGGTTCTGGCAGCCCAAATTGAATCCATACACTGTTTTCCACCTGGAGCTGCCGAACACACGGCGGGTGCAGCCGGATGAGCGGGGGTGGAACCCGCTTATGTTACACAACAACTGCCAAAAAGAGGTCGGTGCACTCACGGGGTGTAACAAGAGCTTTTATTGTCCGCAGACGCTTTTCAGCGATTGCCTTCTTCAGTGCGGTAAAAGCTGTATATACGGAGACACAGTGAAAGTTCTTTTTAAACCAATGCGTGACATGATTGGTGATTCCGTGGCCAATGGGAGGACTCCAGTTCCTCCAGAAGCTGGTAGTGGAGCGCTGACATCCTCAATATAATTGATTGTATTACGGGTTTCAATGCCCCTTTGTAAATAATGTCAGATGTCCTCTTTGGTGCCAAAGCGCTCTCACCCACATGAGCGGTCTTTTAATCTACCGCCCACCTGGGCTGCCTTCCGATTTCACAACAAATCTGGTGGAACTGGCCACGCAACTTGCCCTTCAGCACACTAACTTTATGGTTCTGGGTGACCTAAACCTCCACATGGAGGATCACCTGAAGACTGAGGCGCAAGCCTTACGCAAAGAACTGGCCAGCTTACAATTAGAACTTAAATCTATGGCGCCAACACACCGTGCGGGCCATTTGCTGGACCCCATCTTCTTGAATCATCCAGGGCTGGTGGTTGAGCCACCGACCCCCATTCCATGGTCCGATCACCACCTCATAGTATTTCACATCCCCCTACCAAAACCAAGACCTACGAAAAAAGCGACTCTGCTCTACCACGTAGGAAATGGTCCAAGTTCAATTGTGAGAGTTTTTCCAGCGCACTTCAGAAAAACCCACCTCCACTAAGTAACGACATTAATTCGGCCAATGCTTCAGTAGAGCAGTGGATTATGGAAGCACTTGATGAGGTAGCCCCCTAGACTACTAAGATTCCGAAGAGACGGTCTAAATCAGCACCCTGGTACAATGAAGAGCTGAGATTTGCTAAACAAGGCTGTAAGCGCCTAGAACGTAAATGGAGGGTAGCTTTCTCTAAAGAATCTAAGGAAGCTTATAAAACAGCACAAAACAAGTACCATTCACTACTAAAAAAGAGGTGCACAGTTTATTATAAGGAGAAAGTAGAAATGGCAGAAAACTCATCCCAAGAACTGTTTGCTACCCTCAAAGAGATTTCATCCCTTGAGAGAACACTGATTACTCCTATTAGCTCTGAGGAGCGGTGCAATCTGATTGCAGATTTCTTTCTTCAAAAAATATCTAGTATATACAACTCCTTCCCTGAGGAAGCCCGTAATGGCCTTACCGGACAAGATGAGAAACCTATTGAGCTGGGGTTCACTCCCCTGGGGGAATTTTGATCCCCCCCCCATGACAGAGCTCAAGGAAGTGGCCCAAAAATTAAATCTGACTCCCTTGCCGATCCAGCAGCACCTAGCAGAATAAGGGAGGGCATAGAACTGATACTACCCTTCGTGCAACAAGTAATAGACGCATCTTTTAAATGTGGGGAGGTCCCTAGGTCATGGAAGCACGCGATTGTCATACCTTTAACAAAAAAACCCTCAGCTAATCCCGAGCTGCTTGACAATCTCCGGCCCATCTCTCTACTCCCCTACATCTCTAAAATCACAGATAAGGCTGTGAATAAACAATTGGTTGCTCATATCAACATACACAATCTTCTACATCCTACACAATCAGGTTTTAGAGCATCATTATCAACCGAATCAGCACTCCTCTTTGCAACAGAGTCTATTCGGAGACGGGTGGACGCCGGTCAGACGGTTGCCCTTGTCCTGTTGGACCTAAGTGCCGCCTTCGATACGGTATCCCACAAACTACTATTTCGGCGTCTCCAGGTGTGCGGACTGGACGGGGTAGCACTAAAGTGGATGCAGTCCTTCCTAGAGGACCGTAGTTTCCAGGTCGCACAGCACCCTTCTCGATCCAAAACTCTGCCACTCCTCCAAGGGGTTCCACAGGGCTCTATCTTGAGTCCCACCCTCTTTAATCTGTATATCGGCCCGCTGGCAGATATTATGGACAAATATAAGATCTTGATGGTGTCATATGCGGACGACACCCAGCTTGTAGTGACCCTTGCTCAAGACTCTAGTGAGTCAGCGATACAGTTCTCTTCCTGTCTCAATGACCTGGCCTCATGGATGTCAATTAACTGCCTAAAATTGAATGGTAGTAAGACGGAGGTCATGATCATTGGGAAATCTCCCTCCATTTGGGGCTCAGCCTGGTGGCCCCAGAGTCTGGGGCCTGTCCCCACGCCTAAAACAGAGGTAAAGAATCTTGGAGTGTGGCTCGATCCTAAACTATCCTTCGAGGCCCACACTAGAAAGGTAGCATGGAGATGCTTTGGCACCCTCAAGATGCTAAGGAAAACCTTAGCCATCCTCCCCATATCAGCAAGGAAAACTATAGTTCACACCTTGGTGACCTCGGAGTTGGACTACGGCAATGTCCTATACCTGGGTGCGCCAAAATGTTGCCTGTAACACCTCCAACGAATTCAGAACACGGTGGCATGCCTTGTCCTTAATCTGTCAACAGAGCATACAGGGGAAAGGCCCCAGTTACCTGCGTGATTTTCTAACCCCTTACAATCCCAGTCGACAGCTAAGATCGACAGTAGCTCACCCGCTCAAAATACCGAAGATAAAAAAGGCAAGGATGGGAGCATGCTCATTTGGCTACCTGGCAGCCAAAAATTGGAACTCACTCCCACCTCTGCTGCGCGCAGAGAGATCGGAATCCACCTTTCGTAGAGGCCTGAAAACCTGGCTTTATCAGCTTTAGTCCGGTTCTCCTTCCACTCTAGCTGAAACTGCTTCTTAGCGCGGGGACACACCTGTTGGTGTAGCCAGGCGCTCTATAAATGACTTATTATTATTATTATGAGGCATTTTGGGATTCGTAGTTCATCACTAAGCAGTTCCAAGGATAGCTATTATTTTGTAGTTTTATTGTGTTGCTCTTTCTTTATTATTTTTTATATTATTTCACATGTTGCCATTGGCTGCGTTCATCTTTTCGGGGATATAATAGCAATTTTTTGTCCAGTTCTATTTTACACGATCTCACATATATACACTCTTTGGTTTTTTTCCTGTGTCTCGGGCTCAGTGCCCAGTCTTCATTAGATCCATTTTGTTTCTCCGTGCAGATTTCAATTAGCTCAGTGCTCATGCAAAATTCCAAAACTTTACCTTTTTCTGTTGTTATTGTCAATTAATATAAGGCTTTGTGCCTCTTCTCAGATTACTCGGGTCCTCTTCCTTTGCTTTTCTCCCTATTCCCCCTCTTTTCTGTCCATCCCTGCCTCCCTCTTTGGGTTTTCCTAGCTTAGTGCATTAATCCCTTGAGGGTGGACAGAGGTCTCTTTTATATGTGATATTTATGTTTTATTTCCCTTGCTTCCAAGCGTCTTCTTTTTTTGTTCATTTCGTTTTTTTTGCTAGACATAGTCAGTTATGAATGGATGTACAATTCTTCTTCTTCATTTAAGCCATGAGGAGTCTTTGTTTTGAATCTAATCTAATAATCTAATAATCAGTCTTCATTCAAGTCGTCTCAGTTTTAGAGTTCTATTGCCCCCTCTTTCATTTTTGGGGACCGTTGCTATCCCAAAGTTCTTGTTCGGGTGGGTACATAGATGTTTCGCAATTGCAAAGTTCATGCCTCCATTCTGGATTGCTCTTATATGTTCTAAGATCCTTTTCTTTAGGAGGCACGTTGTGCTCCCTATCTATCTTAATCCACAGGTACACTCGATGACATAAACCACGTATGTTGATTCACATGTGATTCTCTCACTAATGTTAAAAGTTCGCCTTTTAAAGTCCTGAATCTCCTTTATATTTTTTCCAATTCTGCACGCTTTACACTTGTCGCAATGAATAAAAGCCAGTTGTCGTTTCTGTAGCCAATTGTTGGTTTTGTTCATGGTAAAATGACTTTTAACCAGTTTGTCTTTGAGCGAGGGGAATTTTCGATACGTTACACTTGGTCTCAAGCCTATTTTTTCCCCAATGTCCGGATCCTTCTTCATGATATTCCAGTATTTGGTCAGGATATTTACAATTTTGTTATTTTCTTTACTATATGTGAGTATCACTCTGATGACATTGTCCTCCTTTTTCTTTTTTCCACTGTCTTTGTTGATCAGAGTGGTAACTTGTGCCAAAGATCGTGCTTGTCCTTGTTTACTGTCACTGTATTTGTAGCCTCTCTGTAGGAATCTTTGTTCCGTGTCTTGAAACATTTTCTCTGTCACAGTGTCATCTGTGCAGATGCATCTCGTCCTAACAAAGTCCCCATATGGGATACTTTTCTTAAGTTGATGTGGATGAAAGCTTGATCCATGTAGGATACTATTGGTTGATGTTGGTTTTCTGTAGACCTTAGTTTGAACTTGCTTGTTTTCTATATACACTGTTACATCCAGGAATTTTCATTACAAATCTACATGAATCAATACAAAGACATTAAACAAGGAAAATTGTAATAGCAGTGCTGGACTTTCTCCAGCTCAAAGTTGGAGTACATTTACTACTGTTTTGGATCCTTTTTGGCTGTAGTAACTATAGAAGTTCAATTTGTGACTAGCAGTAGGCTTACTTTTTTGTGAGTGGGTGCAGGTTCCCCCTAAACCCCTCCTTAACACCATTTAAACCTCTCCTTATTCCTCCTTAATCCCTACCATAAAGTAGAGAGTATTCCACATTTTCCACCCACTCCCCCATTCCTCCCACATTTACTACCAAAGCATTTATCTATGTGTGTGAAGCTCTCCGTAGACATAGTAGAGATCACTGCACATAAAAGATAGGAGAGGTGGAAACATAGACCTCTTGATGTAGGTTAGTCAATAGCGTTTTGTAGTATGTTAGTAGTACTATTGTTGTTCTTCTAAAAATACTACAAAGTGCATCATGTGAATGGTCCTCTCTATCTTTACTGGAACTGTAATAATAGTTTTACATTGTATTTAGCCTTATCTTCCATGCCACCTTCTTTGAGTTATGCTGTGACTGCTTGACCAACTACCCTAAATTGCCAAGGTGTCTGAGGAGGTCAGCTTTCCATTGCCGATTTAATACCCAATGTTCTTCTTGTAGGTAACAGCTGCAATCTAACGTTTGATATTGCTAGGTGTCCCTGCAACTGAAAATAAACCTGACTGTTGCTTATGTATCCAGACACCTTCACTTTCCTTTTCCTGGTTTAAGTTTGCGGTTGACAGTGCAGATGCAACACAGATTTATTGTAGCTAATATATTTTGAGTGTGTTCTGGGTCTGTCCCTTTCAACCATTGTTTTTTTTAGCCAACTTTTTCTCTGTATTTGGCTTAAGAGCTTAGGACTTTGTCAATCACTTTGTGATTCAGTTCAGAGGAGCATTTAACTCTCATCTGATGCTATTGACTGTTAGGGTGAACTTTCTGCCTCCAATGAAGTGCTAGCATGGAGCAGCATCAGGGGCTATTTGACAACAATAGGCCTCTCTTTCAGATCCTCAGCTATTGATTTTGCCCCTTCCACTTTCCCTGCTTGTGTCCACCTCTGGAGTACCGCCTCTTTATCTTTCAGGTGTATCTCACTCTTGATTTCCAATGATTAGCACCCCTTATTAGTTCTCACTCCTTCCATTCTCTCTTTTGCCTGTGTGCTCCTTATTCTACCCACCCTCCATTCCATCTCATTCCTCCCTCCCATCTTTCTCTCTTTTTCCTGTGTGTCCTCTCTGAGCCCCTTCTGCAACACCCTCTCATTCCTACCAACTCTCCCCTGTCTCTTCCACTGGATTCCCTCTTAGTTCCCCTAGCAATGCTCTTGCTTCTCCATGACTTCTCATTAATGTCACAGGGACATGACTAGAATTGAAAGGCTATCTATATTGTAGGCTACCTTGCCTTCAGTAGTCATCATCATACTTTATTTGGCTCAATGCCATAAGAGCAAAAGCATATAAAATGATAAAAACATATATAAAATCAATACAATAAAATTATATATCCATAAAATTACAACATTACAGAAGTCCCATAACGTTTCCTTATAATAAGTGCAGGTTTGATAAAGTTTAAAATAGCATTACAAATATCAGGGGAGGTTAATTTCTGTAAATGTAATAAAACAGCATGATGTTGTCTAATATTGGCCGCATGCATATGAAAACATCTATGCGTAACACTATAAATTGTACGAAATAGCATAAAGTGGCTCATGCTTTGGGGTTGGGGTTAATTGCAGTGACATATGGGGAGCTAGTTAAACCATCTACCCTGTATTGCTAAAGCAATTAAAAAGTGCAAAGTGTTAAGAATAAAATGAGTAAGATAAAAATCAGTATTCAACATTTTGAATAAGAGTCAAGCATGGTTCCGACCTGTGGGAACACATTGAGTAGAATGAGTAACCACAGTCCTCAAAGATTATGCCTTTGAATTATGCAGCCTAGCCTTATATGTTAGGTAAATGTTTTCATAGTAGCTTTAGGAACTGTATCTAAGACTTCAGGGTTATCATAGTATTGAGGTACACCCATTTCAGAGAAAGTTTTTTCAAGTGTGAAAACCAAGGGATTCAGAGTACATTATCATGAGCCGGATAGTCAGTCAGAAGGGATTTTGATCATTCTAAATCTGACTCACTCCAGATTTTATGCCACAATATAATAGGGGCCAATCCAATTAAATCCTCCAAATCATTCATCCTTATTTTGACATGACAAATTTTGTTAGCTGTGGTCCTTGGTACTACCAAAAATTTACGTAAAAGACTATCTTTAATTTTCTGAAGTAATGGAGAATAATTGCGTCTGCAAACACCAGCTCCATATAAGGCCACTGCTGGAACACTTAGCCTTATAAATGTGAATAAGTTCCTTCACAGGTCTGTGTCGAAGTCTTGATGCAAATCTAAAGACTGCTTCAACAGCTCTTTGAAACTGCAAGAACTTGATATTGAATAGATAAGACAATTTTAACTCTTCGACAGAGGAGATACCCAAATAATTACAAAATTTTACCCTACTTATCAAAGAAGCCCCACTCGCATGTGTTTTAACCTTATTTTCTCGGGACCTTGAAACATGGTGTTAGACTTGGACATATTTATCTTTGGGTCCAACAGATTCAAAAAGGAGGCAAAAACTAAAGCTGGAGCCCATTTGCCATTCTTGCAGTAAGAACGGCATAATTGGCACATAAGAGGACCGGGATTGGTCGCTTCCCAATATGGGACATATCTTTACCACAAGTCGTTAAATAGTTATCCAAACCATTTAAATAAAGTACAAATAAAAAAGGAGCCAAAATACATCCTTGCCAGACTCCTCGAAAATAATTAATTTGTGAGGTGCAGTTTCTGTAGGAAGGTGGAATCTGACTATATGGTTGCCCCCACTTTTTTTATGGTGTTTTGCTGGTTTATGACTTAGTTGGACTGGGATCCTGCTATTCAGGGCCCCAGTCTATCTGCTTTCTCTGTAAAAAGGTTTCCATGTGCCTTAGGCACATCTCTGATTGGAATCTGGAGTGCCCTTATAAGTCCCTAGTATATGGTATACTATGTACCAAGGGCATAGGTACCTCAGAGGCCTACCAGGGGCTGCAGCATGTATTATGCCACCCCTGGAAGGCCATCCAAACTGACACCACAGGTCTGCTACTGCAGCCTGGGTAGGGTGGTGCATGCACCCCTTACTGTGATATAGGTTACCTATATCACTAAATACATACACACATATAAACCTATAAGTCACTCCTAAGGCAGGCCTTATCAATCCTAAAGGCAGAGTGCATGGTTCCTATGTGAGAGGGTGCCCCTGCATGAGCAGGGCCCCTCTGCAGCGTTCGGAGACCATCTCTGATGCTGTTTGTAGTGCAGCCTGACCATATACTCTTAAGCGCATTATATCCTCGCGGTAAAATGCTAACTTTGGAATGGCTGCACCTAAACATGTCGTGTTTGGTGTCAAACATCTTGGAATACTACCCCCCGCCAATCCTGGCGGCGGGGGTAGCATTCCACCCTTCTAGAGGGAAAGACATGTTAACTCTGGCTTACCCGGTAACTTCTTTCTGAAGCCCTGGCATCACAAAATGGATGCTGCTGCCACAGACACAAGTCTGGCCTCCTGCTGCTGGACGAAACTCCGGCAGGGGAGGCCTGGACAATAGGTTTCCTGTTGCAGGGAGGTGTGACCACCTCCCCAGACAGGATAATGTGTATTGGGGCTGGGTGGGTGCACTCTTAGAGTGCTTTGAAGTCCTGCACTGGGGGAGCAAAAGGCTCCTCTGTGCATATGCCAGTTCAAACCAGCTCAGGGGCTACCTGCCCCTGCTCTGGCGCGAAACTGGACAAAGGGAAGTGGGTGTAGCCACCCCCTCCCTTGACCCTCCCATAGGTGGGGTCATAGAGCTAGTCCATCCCCTCTTTTTAGTATAAGAGGGGGAACCTTGCCATTGCAAAGCAGATAACCCCTGGACAACGCTCTACAGAAGAATCCTGGCCCTTCGACGTTCCACTACCTTTGGAAGACAGAAGAATCTCCCTTGGAGTCAAGGAGTGACTCCCCTGCTTGGCAGGCACCAAAAACGACAACGACGGTCGCAAACTACGCCGCTCCCGCCGGAGTCCGAAGTCCCTGCAGCCCAAGAAGTGGATTTCCTGACCTCTCCCAGGCCATCGTGAGTCCCCAGCGAAGCTGAGGCAAGTGGACCCCACGAGTAACGAGGAACCGCGACCCCTGGGTACCGTGCACTATTGTCAAGTGCAACCCCTTCACAACGTTCTACGAACTTGTGCTTTGGACCACGTGTGGTCCCGACCTCCAGCAGGAATCCCTCCGAAGATCAGAGGCCTACACCGTCCCGAGTGACCGTGGGCCCCTGTTGAGTGATTCCACCCGAGGTGTCTTTGCGATCCCTTGTCCGCCGGCTTGTGGGTCCCCAGAAGACTTCTTAAAGAAACCAAAGGGCTCCCCTGGTTGCTCCAGGCCTGCCCTGACTTACCTTCGCTGGGTGAGTCCCTCAGACCTTGCTGGTCTGTGCCATCGACTTTTCTTCATCTCCCCGAGACTTGCTGCTGCCAAGGCTTGTTGGCTTCAATAGAGTTGCCGACACCGCAGTCAACTGCAAACGTCGAGGGACCCACGGAATCCAGCTCCTGGTTGTCGTCGACACCTCCTGGACCACGTGGCTGAAGAGTCAAGGCACCTGCAACCGACCTGAATCAACCGACGACGGTGGGCATCCATCTTCCTTGCCCCGGGTCACTGCCAAGTGACTTTGAACACTGTCCCCTCTGCTTTCAGGTCATCCTTCTTCAGAATCCAGGCTTGGATTCCACCGGACACTTCTTCAGCTCCCGCAAGCAGCAAGTCTTCTTTGTTCGCCATTGAAAACGACGCCGCGACCCGACACCAAAGGACACCTGTGCACCCGGCTTCCCTGGGTGAGGTAACTCCAGCACTACGGTGCTCCTGTGGGTGTGGGCCCTAGAACGACTTACCCTGTAAGTGACTTGCTTGTAGGTTCTATAGAAGTATCCTAAAACTCTTTATTTCCAACCGCGACTTGCCCCATTGAAGTCAACGGCGATCCGCGCCTGTGTATCTACACTGCACGCGTCCCCCGTGGGTCCTTTACTTACCTGCCTTGGGTGGTTTCGTGAGGCCCCAGCACTTCTGAAGGCCCTAGGCCTTGTCTCCCTGCAAGTCGTTGTCCCTAAGTCTCTTACTTAGTATATGGTCTGGTACGCCCCTAGGGCCCCAGCCATATTTTGTGCTTAACTTATTGTGAAACGTTGATTTGTGCATATGTTTGTCTTCTAATCTCATAAAGAGATTAGTAGAGAGTTATTTAGAAATAAATACATATATATTTGATATATATACCTGTGTGGTGTCTTTTCATTTGGTGATTCAAGAGATTATATGGTAAAACAAGCTGCTTTACATTCCTCCGAGACTTAGCCTGAAGGCTGCTCTCCACAGCTACCACTAGGATAGCTTTCTTTAAAAGGTTGTCTTAAACCTATCTACCATAAGAGTCGATTTGCCCTGTTGCAAGGTGTCCACTTTAATTAGTGAACAGCATATACCAGGCCAACTTCTCACATTGGTGGGCAGCGTGTGGGATTCCAGCTTGCCATTGTTTTACCAGAAAATCTCTATTTGAATTACTAACTGAAAACCATTATAGGTACTCAAGGTACATATAAAGTCAAGCTTAGTATCAATAAGTTCTACTGAACTTAGAGCTGGGTGCCAAGGGATAGCACACCCTTTCCACAGCTCAAGCAAGGATCAGTAGGCCACAAACTAGTGTAGGTAGTACAACACTGCACAACACTAGAATGTCTTTAAGGGGAGGATCCAAAGAATCCTTGCAGGAAGCCATTGAGCTTCCACCCTCCAAGTATGATACACTCCCATTCTTGGAATTGAGAGCTTTATGCAACTTGAGAAAAATAAGGACAGGCCAAAGCCCCACCACCCAACACCTCAAGGAGTTGTTGGTGGCTTATGACCTTAGTAAGCCTGTAGGGACTGAAGGGGTAGGAGCTGAGGGTGGGGCAGAAGAAGAGGAGGAGGCCAGGGGTACCAATACCCCCAGCCCCCCTCTGAAACTGGCCAGGAGGGTGACAATGACCCTGACCTGGAAAACCCAATCCCTCCTGTGGATGATGATGAGGATGATCAAAATGATGCCCTCTTTGTCCCCCCAGGAAGGATTAAGAGTGTGCCCAGGAAGTCTAGATCTCCTTCTCAGGAGTCTAACCACTCTGGCACCTCTATAGGGAGCTCTGTCTCCTCTCACAGGAGGGAATCCTCTCATGAGAGGAGAGCCAGGCTGGTCCGGTATGAGGAAACTCAGCTGGAAATCAGAAAAAAGCAACTGGCTTTAGATAGGGAATCCCTAGATCTCCTCAGGGAGAGAAGAAAGTTGGGACTAGAGTCCCATGGTGGCAGCAATATCCCTAGAGATAGGGACAGGTCTTATGACCATAGAAACCTAAACAAGATTGTCCCTCCCTACCAGAGTGGGGATGACATCCACAAATGGATAACTGCACTGGAGAGGGCCTGTAAAGTTCAGAAGGTCCCCCAGAGGCAGTGGGCAGCAATCTTGTGGCTCTCCTTTGCAGACAAAGGTAGAGACAAGCTCCTCACTGTAAGAGAAGAGGATGCTGACAATTACACAGTCTTGAAGAGTGCTCTGATAGATGGGTTTGGCCTAACCACTGAACAGTATAGGTTGAAGTTCAGAGACACCCAAAAAGCTCAGACTCAAGACTGGGTTGATTTTGTAGATTGTGCTACAAAGGCTCTGGAAGGTTGGATACATGGCAACAAAGTGCAGGACTTTTTAGGATTGTACAATTTGATTATGAGGGAGCAGATCCTTAATAATTGTCAAAACCAGCTTTTGCACCAGTATCTGGTGGACTCTGATCTGACCTCTCCCCAAGAATTGGGAAAGAAGGCAGACAAGTGGGTCAGAACCAGAGTAAAAACTAGAAATCAGGGTGGTGACCAGAAGAAAGATTCTACTAAGTCCCAAGAGAAAGGTGGGGATAAATCTAAGGATAAGTCCCCTACAGGGCCCCAAAATTCCTCTTCTGGGGGTGGGTCCCAAACTCCTTCCTCTCCTGAAAAGAAACCCTATTGCCATGTCTGTAAAAAGCCTGGGCACTGGAAAACTGATCCCAGTTGCCCCAGGATTGGCAATAAAGAAAATGTTCCTCCCACAACTACTACCACCCCTCCTGGTACTACCAGTAGTAATCCTCCAGTTGGGAGTAGTGCACCCAAAAAGTTAGGTGCTTTTGCAAGAGGAACAGAGGTGGGCCCTAGTTTAGACAGGGACCCCTCAACAGACTCCTCTGACTCTGATGGTGGTATAGGATTTGCCACCTTTACCATGGGTCCCATAGCATTGGGCAGGTACAGATTGGAGCCAATAATTAATGGTCAGAAAGCTGTGGCATTTAGGGACACAGGGGCTAGTGTCACCATGGTGGCAGGGAAACTAGTCCCCCCTCACCAGCTTTTACCTGAGTTTAAATACCAGGTGACCAACATTGATGGTGTCAGAACAGATCACCCCATGGCCATAGTCAATCTCAGCTGGGAGGGGGTCACAGGCCCAAAAAGAGTGGCAGTGTCCCCAACCCTACCTGTAGATTGCCTGATGGGCAATGATCTGGAAATTTCAGCCTGGGCTGAAGTGGAACACCAAACCCATCTTAGGATGTTGGGCGTCCCTGTAAAGGTTAGTGGGGCTGTGATGGCCACAGCCCCAGCCCAAGAATTTGGAGAGATGGAGCCTGAAAGAATGGCCCACTCTCCCCCAAAAGAGAGCACAAGGGTTGAAGAAAAGTCTTCTTCCCCCCAGACAGTAGGTAAGGGTCAGCCTCCTCAGGGAACTGACCCTACCCCTAGTGAAGGAACTGCCACAGAGGTAGTCAGGCCTGGCCTGGCCACACCCCTGATGGCAGAGGACCCTTCCAAGGTGGTACCCCGTCTGGAGCAGGTAACCTGCCCCTCTCTACCCTGCCTCAGTCAGCCCAGGGCTGCAGAGGTCAGGGAGGTCAGTGGACCCCCCAGGGCCCCCTGTCCAGAGGAAGCCCCCCATCAGCAGATTAGGGGCACCCAGTCTAGTAGCCCTAGCCAGGTGAAAATTCCTCTACACACTGAGGGATCCCCCATACCTTTATGTAGGGACCTCCCCAGAAGGACTCTGGTAGGCAAGGGCAAACCTGGGACCAGAAGGTTCCAAACCTGCCATGTCCCTCCAGTAGTCCATCCAAAGGGACCCAACCCACAGCTGTAGGCAGCCAAAGGTTGACCCTTAGAGCAAAGTGCAACTCAGTCATGGAAAGACAGGCATACATGGTGACCAGTGATCTGAGGAAGCTGAGGCCAACATTCCTAGGGCCTCACTTCCCTACTCAGACACCTCACCAGCCTTGTACTTTACCTAAGCACACCACAGGTAGTGATTCCCCATGGTGGAGACCCTCTCATACCCTTAGGGTGAGGGATTGCTTAGTGGACCATAAGACAGGGGGCAACCATGCTAGTGCAGGTGCTTCCTTATATGACCACTTAGTCAATGAAGGCTCAACTGGCCAAGGTTAGCCTTATCTCCTTTCGTTTGGGGGGGTTATGTAGGAAGGTGGAATCTGACTATATGGTTGCCCCCACTTTTTTTATGGTGTTTTGCTGGTTTATGACTTAGTTGGACTGGGATCCTGCTATTCAGGGCCCCAGTCTATCTGCTTTCTCTGTAAAAAGGTTTCCATGTGCCTTAGGCACATCTCTGATTGGAATCTGGAGTGCCCTTATAAGTCCCTAGTATATGGTATACTATGTACCAAGGGCATAGGTACCTCAGAGGCCTACCAGGGGCTGCAGCATGTATTATGCCACCCCTGGAAGGCCATCCAAACTGACACCACAGGTCTGCTACTGCAGCCTGGGTAGGGTGGTGCATGCACCCCTTACTGTGATATAGGTTACCTATATCACTAAATACATACACACATATAAACCTATAAGTCACTCCTAAGGCAGGCCTTATCAATCCTAAAGGCAGAGTGCATGGTTCCTATGTGAGAGGGTGCCCCTGCATGAGCAGGGCCCCTCTGCAGCGTTCGGAGACCATCTCTGATGCTGTTTGTAGTGCAGCCTGACCATATACTCTTAAGCGCATTATATCCTCGCGGTAAAATGCTAACTTTGGAATGGCTGCACCTAAACATGTCGTGTTTGGTGTCAAACATCTTGGAATACTACCCCCCGCCAATCCTGGCGGCGGGGGTAGCATTCCACCCTTCTAGAGGGAAAGACATGTTAACTCTGGCTTACCCGGTAACTTCTTTCTGAAGCCCTGGCATCACAAAATGGATGCTGCTGCCACAGACACAAGTCTGGCCTCCTGCTGCTGGACGAAACTCCGGCAGGGGAGGCCTGGACAATAGGTTTCCTGTTGCAGGGAGGTGTGACCACCTCCCCAGACAGGATAATGTGTATTGGGGCTGGGTGGGTGCACTCTTAGAGTGCTTTGAAGTCCTGCACTGGGGGAGCAAAAGGCTCCTCTGTGCATATGCCAGTTCAAACCAGCTCAGGGGCTACCTGCCCCTGCTCTGGCGCGAAACTGGACAAAGGGAAGTGGGTGTAGCCACCCCCTCCCTTGACCCTCCCATAGGTGGGGTCATAGAGCTAGTCCATCCCCTCTTTTTAGTATAAGAGGGGGAACCTTGCCATTGCAAAGCAGATAACCCCTGGACGACGCTCTACAGAAGAATCCTGGCCCTTCGACGTTCCACTACCTTTGGAAGACAGAAGAATCTCCCTTGGAGTCAAGGAGTGACTCCCCTGCTTGGCAGGCACCAAAAACGACAACGACGGTCGCAAACTACGCCGCTCCCGCCGGAGTCCGAAGTCCCTGCAGCCCAAGAAGTGGATTTCCTGACCTCTCCCAGGCCATCGTGAGTCCCCAGCGAAGCTGAGGCAAGTGGACCCCACGAGTAACGAGGAACCGCGACCCCTGGGTACCGTGCACTATTGTCGAGTGCAACCCCTTCACAACGTTCTACGAACTTGTGCTTTGGACCACGTGTGGTCCCGACCTCCAGCAGGAATCCCTCCGAAGATCAGAGGCCTACACCGTCCCGAGTGACCGTGGGCCCCTGTTGAGTGATTCCGCCCGAGGTGTCTTCGCGATCCCTTGCCCGCCGGCTTGTGGGTCCCCAGAAGACTTCTTAAAGAAACCAAAGGGCTCCCCTGGTTGCTCCAGGCCTGCCCTGACTTACCCTCGCTGGGTGAGTCCCTCAGACCTTGCTGGTCTGTGCCATCGACTTTTCTTCATCTCCCCAAGACTTGCTGCTGCCAAGGCTTGTTGGCTCCAATCGAGTTGCCGACACCGCAGTCAACTGCAGACGTCGAGGGACCCACCGAATCCAGCTCCTGGTCATCGTCGACACCTCCTGGACCACGTGGCTGAAGAGTCAAGGCACCTGCAACCGACCTGAATCAACCGACGACGGTGGGCATCCATCTTCCTTGCCCCGGGTCACTGCCAAGTGACTTTGAACACTGTCCCCTCTGCTTTCAGGTCATCCTTCTTCAGAATCCAGGCTTGGATTCCACCGGACACTTCTTCAGCTCCCGCAAGCAGCAAGTCTTCTTTGTTCGCCATTGAAAACGACGCCGCGACCCGACACCAAAGGACACCTGTGCACCCGGCTTCCCTGGGTGAGGTAACTCCAGCACTACGGTGCTCCTGTGGGTGTGGGCCCTAGAACGACTTACCCTGTAAGTGACTTGCTTGTAGGTTCTATAGAAGTATCCTAAAACTCTTTATTTCCAACCGCGACTTGCCCCATTGAAGTCAACGGCGATCCGCGCCTGTGTATCCACACTGCACGCGTCCCCCGTGGGTCCTTTACTTACCTGCCTTGGGTGGTTTCGTGAGGCCCCAGCACTTCTGAAGGCCCTAGGCCTTGTCTCCCTGCAAGTCGTTGTCCCTAAGTCTCTTACTTAGTATATGGTCTGGTACGCCCCTAGGGCCCCAGCCATATTTTGTGCTTAACTTATTGTGAAACGTTGATTTGTGCATATGTTTGTCTTCTAATCTCATAAAGAGATTAGTAGAGAGTTATTTAGAAATAAATACATATATATTTGATATATATACCTGTGTGGTGTCTTTTCATTTGGTGATTCAAGAGATTATATGGTAAAACAAGCTGCTTTACATTCCTCTGAGACTTAGCCTGAAGGCTGCTCTCCACAGCTACCACTAGGATAGCTTTCTTTAAAAGGTTGTCTTAAACCTATCTATCATAAGAGTCGATTTGCCCTGGTGCAAGGTGTCCACTTTAATTAGTGAACAGCATATACCAGGCCAACTTCTCACAGTTTCCATCTTGGGAGTTGCAAACCATCACAAAGTATCCCAATGCCGGCGACAAAAAAGATCAATGAGGGCTTGTTCGGCCCCATGAACTAAAAAAGTCAGGTAATTTTGCACAATTTACATTGTGGATGGCACAGAAGAGGTCCATGAAAGCCATTCCTCAGTGGAGGTCCCCAAAAGTCCACATTAGCTTTAAAAATGTCAGCTGGAATGCCATCGGGACTAGGAGCTTTCGCAAGAGCACACTTATTAATGGCATCTATTACCTCAATAGGCTTGATTGACTGACTTACAGCATGAGCAGATACCATAGCAACATCATATGCCTCATCCTCATCTGGTATGGTATATGGAAGAGACAGCAGGAGTTTCTGGGTGTGTGTGAATAGTGTTTGTTTTTTCTCAAATTACAAGGTACCAAAACTTGTGCGTCAAATTAGTGCGGACAGCTAGGAGGAACATTTTAAACAGTTTTTTATGCTGCTGAGAAAAATACGATACCTTCAAAAAGTCCTGTTTTTGTTTCAATGTTAAATGAACATTATGTGGCATGGGAGAGTTCATTATATTCATTGCTTTTATTCTATGTTGTAGAAACTATGGAAGGAGAACAAAGAAGGCTCCTTTGCCATCCACCCATTATTTGAGTGGATGGCCCATTTGAAGGCCTGTTCTGTTGTAGTGGTTGTGGGTTCAATTCTTGGGTGACTACATCCTCTCCTTCTCCTTCTTCCTTCTCCCCCTAGGCACATCATTAAACTCCTTAGTCTTAACTGCCGTTCATTAGCAAAGCATTATGCTGAGGTTTACGATCTGTTGCAGGACGAGTCACCTGATGTTCTCTTTCTAACAGAGACCTGGCTCTCAGCTGATATGGTGGCTGAGCCAGGTCTGGCGCTTCCCCGGGGCTTCAGTATTGTGACTCTCAACAGAGAAACAAGAGGAGGTGGTATCGCAGTTATTTTTAAATCCTGCTACACTTGAACCTTCATGAAAGAGGTCTTGGTTGGCTGTGAGTGCGCGCGTTTTGGGATTTCCCTCAACGCCAGTTATACAGTGTCCGGGTTACTGGTCTACCGACCGCCGGGGCCCTCTAAAGAGTTCAGGGTTGCATTGACGGACGCAGTAAGTTCTTTGGCTATGAGATCTGCCAACTTCAGCATTATTGGTGATTTTAACCTACATTTGGATAATATACATGACTCTGAAATGGGTACTTTTTTAGCAGACCTTGCCGCTCTTCAGCTGATTCAACTTGTTCCAGGCCATACCCATTTTGCAGGCCACTTGCTTGACCCAGTTTTTTCTAATCTTCCTGCCCTCACAGTGAACACTCCTATCCCGATGAGCTGGTCCAATCACTATCTGGTTCCCATGACACTTTCGGGGGTAGAACCCTTTCAGAGGGTGGCCCAGAAGTCAATCCTTAAACGTCCTTGGCACAAACTGGACATAGATCAATTTCATGCCCTCCTCTCTACGCACACCCTCAGCATGCCGGATGACCCTGAGGCAGCCGATAAATCTTTATCTGACTGGATTCAGCGGCCTCTCGATACACTCATCCTGGTGAAGTGGTCTAAGAGTCGCAATAGTAAATCCAGCCCATGGTATAATAGCACGCTTGCTACTACCTGGAAAGCATGCAAAAGGTTGGAATGGGCATGGAGACGGGATTATGACCCGGTCCTGAAGGGGCATTATCAGGCAGCCATCAAGAACTATCACAGGGCCATCCAGAAGGAAAGGGCGGCCTACTTTGCTGATGAAATTAGAAGCAGCAGCAATCCCGCTAAAAATATTTTCTCAATACTTAAAAACCTCAAAGCGGCAGGGTCTCCTATAGCGCCTCTGATTTCGTCCGACCAGCAATATGAGGATCTGGCCGCCTTCTTTATTAAGAAGGTGGATAACATCTATAGGACCTTCCCCCCTACCTCGATCAGATCAGGTCCTGTTCATAGACCCCTCTCCACCTCCACGCTTGCTGTCTTCCCTTCGATCTCCCAAGATGAGATGCATACGTTATGTAGTAGGGTCAAATCAGGTTCTCCTGCAGATCCTCTTAAGCCTGAGCAATTTCTTAAATCTTTGTCCTCACTCCTTACACCTCTGTGTCAGCTGATCAATCTGTCTCTGTCCATGGCGGCTGTCCCCAGTGCTTGGAAACAAGCCATGGTGGTCCCTTTGTTAAAAAAACCCACATTGGACGTCCCCAAACCGGAGAATTTTCGCCCCATCTCTCTCCTGCCTTGGGTGTCCAAGATCACTGAGGCTCACATTAATTCCATTCTGACAGGACACTTGGAAAACAACAGCACGCTTGACTCCTCTCAGAATGGTTTTCGCCCGGGTCACAGCACGGAGACTGCTCTCCTAGCTGTGACCGAACACCTGAGGGAGGCCTTAGATGCCGGAGGTACCTCGGCGCTGATATTATTAGATCTCAGCGCCGCGTTCGACATGGAATCGCATCAGATCCTGTTGCAACGGTTGGAGGAGGCTGGCATCGAGTGCCTGGCCCTGGGATGGTTCGCCTCTTTTCTCTCTGAGAGAACCTTCCAGGTGGCGGCCCCCCCTTTCGCCTCCCGGATACACGCTATCAAACAAGGGGTTCCACAGGGCTCAGCTTTGAGCCCTACGCTATTTAACTTGTATGTCTAACCTTTAGCAACAGTGGCCAGGAGTAGAGGACTAACGGTGGTATCATATGCTGATGATACTCAGTTGGTAGTAGCACTCTCCGATGACTTCACGCAGGATGCTCTTAAATTCAGGAGCGATCTTGCTGCCGTCGCAGAGTGGATGACTGCCAACTGCCTCCAGCTTAACACTAGCAAATCCGAGATTCTGCTAGTAGGGAGAGATCCTGAGCTGTGGAGTGAGAGCTGGTGGCCGGCGACCTTGGGTTGCGCACCCGCCCCCAAACAGGTGGTTAAAAACCTGGGTGTATGGGTTGACTCGGCCCTCAGCTTCCAGGTCCAAACCAAAAAAGTTGCTGGGACCTGCTTTGGACTCCTGCGAGGGCTCAAACCGCTGTTGGGTTTTTTTGATCCCACAGTCCGTCATGTTATCATCCAGGCTTCCATCATGTCTAGGCTGGACTATGCCAGTTCCCTTTACCTGGGGGTTAATAAGGCTGAAATCCTTCGTCTGCAGAGGGTTCAAAATGCGGCTGCTAGAACTCTTCTTGGCCTCTCTAGAACTTGCCCTACACCCAGCGCCATCCGCCGACTACATTGGCTGCCGGTGGCAAGGCGCATCGAGTTCAAGTCCCTCTGCATTGCCTTCAAAATCATGAACTTCTCCTCCCCAGATATACTGGTGAACCTGCTTTCACCCTATACACCTAATCGCCTACTACGATCTATGGGCCAGCATTTGGCGATTGTCCCTTGGGTGAGGAAAGTGCATGCAGGAGGACGCTCCTTCCGCACCCTGGCTGCAAAATTGTGGAATTCTCTACCTGCGCACATCCGTAGCATTGACGACTATCTGGCATTCCGCAAGGCCATTAAAACATACCTTTTCCCTTCGCTTTAGACCTTGACTTCTGTTAGTAGCCTCCCAACCTCCGTCTGTTAGCGCTGGGACGCCCCTTTGCTGGGGCAGCTGTGCGCTATACAAAACCTATAACATAACATAACATAACATGGAAACAAAAAAATGACTATTTAACGCATGGGAACATTTAATATAGACAGCCCTGATCCTTGTTCACTGAATATTTCTATGGAAGCAAGAATAGACAATTTAGGCTTCATGATAAGCTCATGTTTACCTATATGGTATGCAGACATTTGTCTTGCATGATCACAGTATATTCCTGGAATGAGGGATTTGAACCAAAATTGCACATGTCCTGCAGACAATTGCTGTATTGCTGACAACATTTCTACTTCTAGTATCTTCCAATACTGGTCTGAACATATGATTGATGAAAAATCAAGATTGATTTCTCACCTCAAAACAAATGACATGTTTAGGTGTAGAGCTAACTTAACCATTTGGAATCTTGCTTTAGACTAACAATATTTGTATTATGAAGGTTGTATTTTAAATGGGCAAGATTACCATTGGCAATAATTAGTTGGACAAGCAAAATTCAATGTTTTTGTTACCAAAATCAGTATTCTGTGTGAGAATTTATGTGCATGCATTAGGAAGCATGAAATTATGTAAATATCAGGAATGAGTAATGATTTCCTTTGGGTATCCAAAGGTTAGTTATTGATACGAAGGAAACTAAGGCCTCATTCAAGGAAGCAAGGATGTTCAACAGAGCCATTCAAAAATGCTGATGTTGATATTGATGATTGAGGGTGCATTCAAAGCAACTTGAGAGGGATGCCAACTTACACTTATGAGAAAAATTCACCTGAGATCATTTTTATCCTGACTATTCACTTTGTCACATTGACCCTTTAGTGGTATCTAGCTAATATATATCTGTTTTTATTTTTATGCTTACGTCTGTGTGAACTTTATCATATTTAGCGTAACTCATTTCCATGCTCTTTCATGTTTCTAGAATACCCAAGACTTATCTCAGATCTAAGTCGTAATTTCGATCAAAGCAAGCAAAGAGGAAATCAATGGTATCCGAAAGGACCTTTATCTTGCCTCTGCCTCTAAATGTCTTCATGTCAGTTTGTCAAGCTTAGATAGAACACATTAGGTTTCCATTATCTGTTCCACTCCTCTACTTTCAGGGTCTGGTTCACAAAGGTAAACTTACACCTTTGTGTAAGTTGATGATTTTTGCAATTCACAAAGCAATTTACGAGTAGTATCTTTGCTACTGCCAATTTTTTTATGTGCGGAGTTTCCAGCACGAGTGCGGGAGACTCCACAGTCATAAAGATACTACTCTTAAAATTGCTTTGTGAATTGCAAAAACTCATAAAGTTAAACAAAAGTGTAAATTTACCATGGTGTAAATGTACCTCAATGTCTCCCTCAAAGAGGATTTTATGAAAGTGGATGGTAGATTCTAGATGCAAGATATTATAGATAAAAAAGAACATAATCATGACACAACTGACAGTAAGCCACAAGCTGGATGAGAAAGTGTTCTGGTACCACCCCTGGTTCATGGGATCAATCAGTAGCATCACTATTACAACACTCATTCAAGGTGGAATTTGTCCACATTTTCAAAAGTGGTGATGTTAGAAATGGGGGTCTCTAGTTGTCACAGGTATGCACCTTATCCAAGTAGGGACCCTTCCTTCTAGTCAGGATGAGTAAAGTACACACCTAAGTTTGTCTGTGCTCACCCTCTGGTAGCTTGGCAAAGAACAGTCAGGCTAAACTACAGGGCAATGTGTAAAGCATTTGTATATAAGCAACAGTAAAAAAGTGAAAACACTACAAATGGACACTACACCAGTTTCGAAAAATACATTATCTTCATCTAAACCAAACAAAGTGTTCTTGCAAAAATATAGCTCTTAGAAAACAATAGCTCGAACTGTGGCTATCTCGACGTTGTGACAGGTACAAATCCAAAGCGCGGCATCGACCGCGAGGTGCACGGGCCGGCCACCGAGTCACAAGGACCCCCAGAGAAACAGTACATTTTGTGATGATCCAAACAACGGCATCGCATGGCGTCAAGGAGGTGATGTGGTGGCTGAGCCAGGCGGCGTCGGTTCCTTACTGCCACAGGGGAGGGGAGGTATCGGTTCCTTACTGCTATGCAGGGGAGTTGAGGCATTGGTTCCTTACTTTTTATGGGGAGGTGAGGTGTCAGTTCCTTACTGAGCAGAGGAGGTGATGGGGCGTCGGTGCTTTGGGGCTGCATTGTCATCGCAGTCACTACTGCGCTCACCTAGCGAGTGGTGACCACATCGTTGGAGCAGGCAGCGGCGCTGGATTTGGAATCAGGAATCTTCTTCATGGAGTTTGCAGCCCAGCAAATACCTACTGTGGCCCAGAACAAGTGGTGGCACCACTAGGCAGGTCAGAACTCCCAGCAATCGAGTTCAGGGATGCTGCAAGTGAAGTCTTTGTGTCCCTGAGACTTCAGAACAAGGGGAAAGCTCTACTTCAAGCCCTTGGAGATCTTCTTAAGCAGGATACCACAGCAGGGCAAAAGGTTCAGTCCTTTCCTCTGTCCACAGACAGAAGCAGCAACTGCAGGCCAACCCAACAAAGCAACACACAGGAAAGGGGCAATACTCCTCCTGGCAGCTCTTCAGCTCTTCTTCTTGGCAGGGTCCTCTTAGTTCCGGAAGTAATCTAAAGTTCTGAGATTTTTTGTCTAATATTTATACCCCATTTTCTCTTTGTAGTCTTTGTTTCAAGAGTCTCTGAGCTCAGTAAAAAACAATTCTGCCCTCTCTGGTCCAGCATTACTACAGAAGGTGGAGACAGCATTGTGCAGAGCAGACACAGCTTATTCAGGTGCTAGTGAAAACTCCTTCCACTACTCTAAATGCAGAAAGGTCTATTCAGCCTGGCTATGAGTCACCCAGGAAAGGCAGGACACACCTCAAACCCCTTGTGACTGTCTAGAGTGAATACACATCCCAGCTCCTGTCACTCCAAAGCCAGACGGTGAATGCACATACAAGCAGAGGCATACAGGATGGTTAAACAAAAAATGGCCACTTTCTAAAAGTAAACACAAGGAGATGATGGACGGAGCACTAAAACTTTTCAGACACTCACCCCCAGTCACAGATCTGGGTTGAATACATCATCGTTCTTTAGCTCACTTCGCCACCTCAGTTCAGACCCAGCTATATGCAAATCAGTCTTGACCCTGTGCCTCATGGGAACAGTCCAGCCCGAACTGCAAAGCCAGGTCTTCCCTGAATCAGAAACAAGCATCCTGGGACCGGTTTCGGGGTAACACCCCTCATCAGCCAGGCTAGCTTGAATCCAGTGGCAAAGTGAGCAAGGTACCCACGTCTGGGCATACCCTGCCAACTTAGGGCGAACAAAGCAAACACAAGGAGATGATGGACGGATCACTGAAACTTTCCAGACACTCACCCCCAGTCACAGATCTGGTTTGAATCCATCATCGTTCTTTAGCTCACTTCGCCACCTCAGTTCAGACCCAGCTATATGCAAATCAGTCTTGACCCTGTGCCTCATGGGAACAGTCCAGCCCGAACTGCCAAGCCAGGTCTTCCCTGAATCGGAAACAAGCATCCTGGGACCAGTTTCGGGGTAACATTGTGTGTCTTTTGCTTTCTCGCACTAAGTGCGCCGGGTAAGCCCAGACGTGGGTCCCGGGCTTGCTGTGCCACTGGATTCAAGCTATCCTGGCTGATGAGGGGTGAAACCCCGAAACCGGTCCTAGGATGCTTGTTTCCGGTCCAGCGAGGACCTGGCTTGGCAGTTTGGGCTGGACTGTTCCCATGAGGCAAAGGGTCAAGACTGATTTGCATATGGCCAGGTCTAAACTGGGGTGGCATGGTGAGCAAAAGAATGATGGATTTAACCCAGATCGCTTGACTGGGGGTGAATGTTTTGATTTGTTCTGCATTCCGTCCATCAATTGTGTGTCTTTTACTTTCCAAAAGTGGCATTTTCAAACACATAATTTAAAAACCACCTTTACTAAAAGGTATGCATTATATTCTGCGTTCAGAGAGCCTAAACGCCAACTCTCTAGCTTTTCCCAATTGAAATTTACACCTGTAAAATGGTACAGTGCAGCTTCAATTATAGCCTATGGGAGAGCTAGACCTGATAGATTTGATAGTGAAAAATGGAATGCACAGTATTTCACTATCAGGACATGTAAAACAAACCAGTACATGTCCTACCTTTAACATGCACTGCACCCTGCCCATGGAGGTACCTTGGGCCTACCTTAGGGGTGACTTACATGTAAGAAAAGGGAAGGTTAGGGTCTGGCAAGTGGGGGCACTTGCCAGGTTGACATGGCAGTTAAAAACTGTGCGTGCAGACCCTGCAGTAGCAGGTCTGAGATACAATTGAAAGGCTACTTGTGTGGGTGGCACAACCAGTGCTGCAGGCCCACTAGTACCATTTGATTTACAGGCCCTAGGCACACACGGTGCACTTTACTAGGGACTTACCAGAAAATCAAATATGCCAATTATGGAGAACCAATCAGAATTACAATTTATACAGGGAGTGCTTGCACTTTGGCACTGATCAGCAGTGGCAAAGTGCCCAGAGCACCTAAACCAGCAAAAACGAAGTCCAGCACACAACCAAAAATACAGGAGACAGAGGCAAAATGTCTGGGGAAACCACCCCAAGGATGCCAGGTCTAACACGTGTCCCCTCCAGCTGAAAAGTAGAGAAAACTACCCACCCTCCTGGGAGTTCTCATCACTAAGGCTGAAGAATCTGGACAGACCATCAGCATTGGCGTGTTCTGTACCAGGCAGTATTCCACCATAAAGTCCATCCCCTGTAGGGAAATGGACCACCTCAACAGTTTTGGGTTCTCACCCGCCATCTGCATTAAGCATCTGAGGAGCCTGTCTGAACCCGGAAGTGGGTCACAAACAAATAGGGCCATAGCTTCTTCAGCACCCAGACCACAGCAAAAGCTTTACACTCAATTGCACTCCACCTCTGTTCCCTGGGAAGTAACCTCCTATTTATGAAGGCTACAGGTTGGTCCAGGCCCTCATCGTTCAGCTGTGAGAATAACCTCTCACACCATGCTCTGAAGCATCTGTCTGTACCACGAATACTTGGGAGAAGTAGGGTGCCTTGAACATGGGCGTCATGCACATGGCAGCTTACACAGTATTGAAAGCAGTCTGGCAGGCATCAGTCCAGATCACTTTTCTTGGCTGCTTCCTGGAAGTCAGCTCAGTCAAGGAGGCAACAATGGTGCCATAGCCCTTGACAAACCTCCTGTAATAGCCAGTTATCTCTGTCTGGGTCTCGAGGGGCTCCTTTGCGTAGGAACTTAGGCACCATCATCTGTCGACTAGACAGCTACTTGGTCATACTGGCCCAAATTTTATGAATATCGAGGACCCCAGACGTGTTTGGGACACTGGAGTAGTCAGCAGCGAAGTACCGGAGGAGTCCCAGAGGCCCCCGGGCATGCCTATCAGGGGACCGGACAGGGTAAGGTAGCTTTTTAATTCCCATTTCTAGAGCACTAGATAATTCTGTCGGCTACATCCTCCTCAAGCATTGTCCATTTGCAGGGCTGCCCACACACATGTGTTTTACCTGTACCTAATTCCTGAGTTAGATGGCCACATCATAACCACAGTCGGAGTCAGTGCATCTGAGATGTAGCATGCAACACTCCAGGAATGGTTACCATCTTTGGAAACTTATTAAGCCATCTACATCATACCTTGCCATATCCAGTTGATTTAACATTTCATGGTGTATACTGCGACGGATTCCTGACGAAGGCTCTGCCGAAACGCGCGTAGTGTCAACAAACCTCCAGCTTCTTCACATCATTTAGTTATCCGCATCGTACATCATGTATTAAGAGCAATCATGTTTCACTAATTAATGTGATCTGTACATCAAAAAAGAGAAAAAAACTTTTCCTTTTCACTTATCACTTGTGCAATCTTCCATGTAGTCACTGTAAATTTGGACAACAAAAACTTTTTAAAAATATTTAAACGAAATATCAGAAATACATCTATATATTCATCCTAAATGAAAAATATCTTTTATATATAAAAAAATGAAGAATGAATAATTTGATAACATCAGTGTATGTCATATTGCCTGTTTTTCTATATATATGTTATTGTATGATTCATGTTCTAGATCTTTCTGCCTGCGCCCACAGTACTAGTGCCTTGCCCAGGTTTTTTCTTCAGTTTATATTTTCCTTGTTATAGGAAAGTTTATCCTGTAAACAGGGGCCCTTTTATTTACAAAGTTACAGTGCAGTCCATAGGCAATGTATGAAAAGTTAGAAGAAATATAAACATTTTTCCTTATTAGCGCCTCCCGTAAGGAGGTGTTACTTTTGGACCAAAGTTGTGTTTACCATTGTTACCGGATAAAGCTGTGTGTCAAAAACCATGGGTAGTAGTTTGGAAAGTCCATGTATGACCCATGGGATGCCCCCTTAATGTAAAGCAGTGCAAAGTAGCGCAAAGCACTACTTTGCATCACTTTCACCTACTTCCCATTGCTAGTCATGAGTTGTGTTGAATTGTATATAGTTTATCAAGACTTGATACCAGTTTAGTCACTTTCTATGACTTTGCATCGGTGCTTGGGAACATCGTCCCTAGTAGATCCCGGCCACTTTGACATCTGGGTTTCAGTCACACTGACACTATATCACAGCAGGCTCGAAGGAAAGGATACAGGACACTTAGCTCCACATGGAGGGAAAGTGATAAATCCTATTCTACTTACTATAACAATGGTGTAAATGCCCATAGGAGAGTGTGGGACAAGAAAGGGATACCCTAATAGGCACAAAGAAGTCCCAGGGTGTGATAAATGGGCCACTTACTAATTAAACACATGGGGCTTAGGATGAAATAGAGAAGCTGACTGTGGGCCTTTTCATGAGCTATGCCCCGCATCTTGCATCTTCGTTGGACTCAGCAGCTACAGCTCTAGATTCTGCCCCAGAGGCTCGAACTTCCTCATTCAAAATGAACCTGGAGTCCCTGTCAAGCCATTTTGAGGATCTTGAGATTCAATGGGCTCTCTCTGAGAGAGCTTTTGTTACATCGAATCTTGTGCCTTCACCTACTCCAGCATTCAATTGTTCAGCCTGGGCAAGCTGACAAACAGCGAGCAAGGACCATATTAGAGATACTTTGTTCATTTCTGTCTGTTAATAAGATGTGCTAGGTTGTGTTGTAACTTGTGATTCAAAAATTAAACCTTTCCAGTCTCTCTCTCTCTCTCAATCTTTCTTTCTTGAAATCTCACACCCAGTGATTACATACAGGTGTATGTTTTGACATCTATATATATATATGTGTGTACTGGAGACCACTACTGGCGGTCTCCAGTAGGTAGTTATAGTTAGGACGCTGTTTCCATAGGAAGAGCGTTTATTGTTTTGCCAGTAACTTTGGCGCCGCTTAACGAATCCTCACAAACTTTTCAAAACTAGTACAACACTCACTTCAGCTGCTGTCTTGAAAGTTTTTAGGTGATCCATAAAGCAGGGGCTAGGAAGAAAGGGGGTTCCAAAATGCATGTTCCCCATGCAATTTCCCTTAGGGATTTTAGACAACAGAAATACACCAAATTTGGCAGAAATGTCGCTGTTGGTTCAGAGAGCAACCTTTTTGTAAATTGGTGTAAATCCATTCAGTAGTTTTTGAGATATTAAAAGAAATCCATATTTAGATATATAGGGACACGTAGGCTCCGCAAACCCTCGGATCTCGTGCTGAATCTGATTAGCTGCCAATACTTCAACCAGGAAGTGTAGGCAGCCATCTGAAAAAACATTAAAATAATAGGAAAAGGGGGCAGGGTAGGAATACCCTGACCCCTTGGCTCTGGTACTAGGGTCCCAGAGGGACACGGCAGGGCAAAAAAGCATTTGGTTTTTGATTTTTTTAGTAGGAGTCGTGCTGGATCCATGGCTCCCACTGAAAAATATGAAAAAAGAAGCGCGTGCTCCCGCGCTTCTCTACTGTTTAGCTCCCAGGTAGGCCAGGTCCCAGGGGCATTCAGGATTTTAAAAAAGGAGGGAGGCACAAGGGGCCCCCCTCCTGAGGCTCTTTTAAGCCCCAGGGACCACCACCTACCTGGGGCTTTTATAGTATATTGGAGGGGGGCCGCGCTGACTCTCCTCCATGGGCTCTTTTGAGCGCTGGGGACCACCACCTCCCTGGGCCTATACGTTAAATTTGTAGGGGGCTGTACGAACCCCCCTCCTGGGGCAGATTCAAGCCCCGGGGACCACCACCTCCCCAGGGCTAAATTAAAAGAAATGGGGGCTGTGCTGACACCCCCCAGTCCCGGTTACCACTACCTCCCCGGGGCCTCTAATATAATTAAAACTGAGAGCAGGACCTCGTGACACCCCTCCCAGGCCATATATAGCCCCATGGACAACCTTCCCTCCGGGGTTGGCCCGTGCACATCAAACAAATCATATATTCCCCGGGGACCGCCAACCCCCAGGTCCGGCTCCTGCTATGTCCTGGAGTGCCCACCCCAGGACATAGCGGTTTACTGTGACTTGGCGGGAGCTTTGACAGCCCCCGCCAAGTCAGAGCAAACACAAACTCCATTCTCAGCAAGCGAGAGCTGTACAAACAGCTCCGGCTTGCTGAGAGCGGAGTTTTTGTCTGTTTCCCTGTCCACTGTCAAGGGGGTAGGAAAACAGATGAAAGGATTGCTCTCACAGACAGGGAGCTGAATGTTAAGCAGCTCCTTGTCTGTGAGAGCAATGCCGGCTCACGCAGGAGAAGGGGAGCCGGCTAGGAACATGGGGGCCTTGAGGCTCCCCCAGGGTCCCGGGGGAAAAGAGGAGAAAGAGGCAAAATAAAGGTCAGAAATAAGCAGAGAAAATGCAGGATAATAGTCAGAAACAAGCATTAAGAGACAGAATAAAGGTCAGCAATGAGCAGAAAGAGGCAGATTAAAGGTTAGAAACGAGCAAAAAGAGGCAGAATAGAGGGCATAAACTAGCAGAAAGAGACAGAATAAAGGTCAGCAACGAGCAGAGTGAGGCAAAAAAGTTGAGAAATGAGCAGAAAGAAGCACAATAAGGTCAGAAATAAGCAGAAAGAGGCAAAATGAAGGTGCAAAAGGAGCAGAAAGAGGCAAAATACAGATCAGAAACTAGCAGAAAGAGGCAAAATAAAGGTCAGAAACAAGCAGCAAGAGGCAAGATAAAGGTCAGAAACATGCAGAATGAGCAAAATAGAGATCAGAAACGAGCAGAAAGAGGCAAAATAAAAGTCAGAAACGAGCAGAAAGAGGCAAAATATAGGTCAGAAACTAGCAGAAAGAGGCAAAATAGAGATCTGAAATGAGCAGAAAGAGGCAAAATTAAGGTCAGAAATGAGCAGAAAGAGGCAAAATAGCCTCTTCCATGCTCATGACGGCTCCCGGCCGTCATGAGTCACGGTGGGCGTGTGCTCACGACGCACGGGGGCCGTCCGAGCCACGCCCGCGATCGGAATGTCAGGCACCTGGGCGGAATCCCGGCCGCAGCGAAGCGGATAGAGACCAGAAACTAGCAGAAAGAGGCAAAATAAATATCAGAAACAAGCAGAAAAAGGGGAAATAAAGGTCAGAAACAAGCAGAAAGAGGCAAAATAAAGTCCAGAAATGAGCAGAGAGGAAGAATAAAGGTCAACAACATGAAGAAAGAGGCAAAATAAAGGTGTGAATTGTTATTGTTATTTAATTTTATAAGGCGCACAGCTACCCAGAGGTTTCCCGGCGCCGCCTGACACGAACAGAGTAGAAAAGAGACTATTGATTGAATAACCACGTTTTTAAACATTTTCGGAAGTTTGCATAGATGGTTTCGTTACGAAGTGACACAGGGAGCGAATTCCACAAAGAGGGGCCCAGACAAGAAAAAGACCGACCACCCATTCGCGACAGTCTGGTCCTGGGAACCGAAAATTTAGCCTGAGTGGAGGAACCAAGAAGGCGCGGTGGATGATAAGGATGGACTAAGACATTCAGGTACTGAGGTGCCGTACCAGATTTGATCTTGTGCATATAGCTCAGTGCTTTGAATTTAATGCGGTTCTCCACCCTGAGCCAGTGAAGGTCACGGAGCGAGCCTGAGATGGAAGCCATTCTAGGAACCTGGCAGAGTAACCTGGCAGCTGAATTCTGCACCACCTGAAGTTTACGTATCACCTCCTTATTGGCTCCTAGATACAGGACGATGCCATAGTGGAGAAGTGTGGCTCAATGGTTAGAGCGGCAGACCCTGATGCAGAGATCTGGCCCGGGACCAGGGTTCAATTCCCGCCTCGGCGGGTCTTGGGCTCAATTTCCTCGGACCTGATAATTCTCGCCTCGGTGCCTATTCTAATCATGGGTCCCACTCTGCAACTCTGGGCAATAGCTTGCTTAATCTCCACAACGGCCCCAACAGTGCTGGGATGCCTGGCTTCACCCTGGGGGTGCCCAGGAGTGGACATTTCACAGGGAAAAGCCAGGAAGGGTTCCACAGCGGTATGCGTACAGCGCCTGGACACCCCTTTGGGGGTATGGGTGCGCTTTACAAGTACAAATTTCATTTCATAGTCAAGCCTAGAAGTAATAAGAGCCTGGACCACAGTTCTTTGCGTGGTACCAGGCAACATCCAAAGAATTTTTTTGAGCCACTTTAGGATGGTGAAGCAGGTTGAGGCGACCTTAACTGCTTGATGCTTCATTCAAAGCTGGTCGTCAATGATAACACCTAGATTGCGGACCTGGTGCGCAGGTTGGGGAAGTGCACCCATTTCAGGAGGCCAATGCTGGGGGCCCCAGAGATCTTTATTCTTCCCCAAAATTAGTACTTCCGTTTTCTCGCTGTTAAGTTTAAGCAAGTTGGCTTGCATCCAACCTGCAATGTTTTGCAGCCCCGACTGGAGAGATGATGGCTTAGATGCCTCTTTAGTGGAGAGGGAGAAGATTAACTGGGTGTCATCTGCGTAGGAAAAAATAGACAGCCCAGCATCTTCGGCGATCGTCGCCAGAGGCCTGACATAAACATTAAACAATAGCGGGCTGAGAATGGAACCCTGTGGTACTCCGTGAGGAGAGGCATGGATCTTAGAACTGGCTGACGGAGAAAAGACCTGGAATGTACGATCGGCCAGAAAATCAGTAAGCCAATTGAGTGCTGCACCGACAACGCCCAGTGATTGTAAAGCTTCTAATAACTCGGTATGCGATACCGTGTCAAAAGCGGCACTCAAATCAAGCAATACGAGTGCCACAGTTTCACCCATATCTAGACAGTGACGCAATGTTTCCGTGACTCCAAGAAGAGTAGTTTCAGTAGAGGAGCAGAATGAGGCAGAATAAAGGTCAGAAACTAGCAGAAAAAGGCAGAATAAAGGTGAGAAATGAGCAGAAAGAGGCTAAATAAATGTGAGAAACAAGCAGAAAGAGGCAGAATAGAGGTCAGCAATGAGCAGAAAGAGGCATGATAAAGGTCGGAAATGAGCAGAAAGAGGAAAAATAGAGATCAGAAATGAGCAGAAAAAGGCAAAATAAAGGTCAGGATTGAGCAGAAAGAGGCAAAATAGAGATCGAAAATGAGAAAAAAGAGGCAAAAAAAGGTCAGAAACGTGCAGAAAGAGGCACAATAAAGGTCAGAAACTAGCAGAAAGAGGCAAAATAAAGGACAGCAATGAGCAGAAAGAGACAAAATAAAGGTCACAAGTGAGCAGAAAAAAGGCATAAAACAAGCAGAACCCACTCAGGCACTCATGCATTCACTCACAGAACAATTCAGGTACTCTCACACCCACTCACAGACCCATTCATTTATGTACCCACTCACTGATGAACTCAGACACATACATCCACTCACAGACACTCATGCACCCATTTACAGAATCACTCCTACTCTCTCTCACCCACTCACAGATCTACTCAGAGACTCACCCACCGAATGACAGACCCTCTCAGAGACTCACAGACCCACTGAGACACTCATATACCCACGTACAGCCCCACTCATTCTCTCTCACACCCATTTACAAACCTATTAAGACACTCATACAGCCACTGAGACACTCATGCACTCACTCACACATTCAGTGTCAAAGGTTAGTGGTTACAGTTAGGAAATAACATTTTAAATACCTTAAACATTCACTATCAAAACCAAAGGTTACAGGGGCATTATAGTTAGGAAATAGAATTTAAAAAACTGTAGAAATTCACTTAAAAAAACAAAGGCTACAGGGAAATTAGTGCATTGCAGGGGCATACGTTATAGTTAGCTAAAGTTACTATAACTGCTGAATTTCTATGCTTTTGTATGACTGAAATCTGAGCCTAACTATAATGTCCCTGTAACCTTTGGGTTTTTTCCAGTGAATTTCTGTTTTTTTAATTCTATTTCCTAACTATAACGTCGCTGTAACCTTTGGTTGTTTCTGTGAATTTCTAAGGTTTTTTAATGTTAATTCCTAACTAGAACATCTCTGTAACCTTTGCTTTTTTCAGTGAATTTCTAAGGTTTTTTAAATTCGAATTCCTAATTAGTGGAGAATGGGGGCAGGGCCTCACACGAGCTCTCAGCAATCCCCCTGTGTGGGACTTACTGGTAGTAACAAGAGGGGTTCTTGGCCCCCAAGGATCCAAAGCAACCAAGGGGACTTCATACCCCAATGGCTAGTGTGCCAGGAGGTATGTTTGCAGACTGGTGGACAAAGGAGGTGGGCCTCTGACGAGCTCTCAGCAATCCTGCTGTGTGGGACTTACTGAAGGTAACAGGAAGGGTTCTTGGCCTCCAAGGACCCTCAGCATCCAAGGGGACTTTATCCCCAAACCAGTAATGTGCCAGGAGCCATGTTTATAGAGTGGTGGAGAAAGGGGGCGGGCCTTGGATAAGCTCTCAGCAATCCCACTGTGTTGGACTTACTGGAGGTACAAGAGGGGTTGTTGGCCCCCAAGGACCCTCAGCATCTTAGGGGACTTCATCCTCCAACCAGTAGCATTCCTGTAGGCGTGTTTGCAGACTGGTGGAGAAAGGGAGCGGGCCTTGGATGAGTTCTCAGCAATCCAGAGGTGTGGGACTTCCTGGAGGTAACAGGAGCAGTTCTTGTCCCCCAAGGACCCTCATCAGACAAGGGGACTTCATCCCCCAACAAGTTGTGCACCAGGAGGCCCATTTGAAGAGTGATTCAGAAAGGGGTTGGGGCCTCTGGCAACTTCCCCTGAGACACACATTTTTATTTTTTATTTTTTATTAGAGGAGGGGGGCCACACCGTCCCCATCCTCAGGGCCATTTTAGCCTCAGGGACCCCATTCCCTAGGGCCCAGCCTCCATTGTGGGTACCCTGGCCACACCAGGGCACCCAGTGACATTCATTGGGGACTGGGGGAGCCTCGAGGCCCCCACTGTCCCGCCGGCTCCCCACCTCCTGTGGGAGCTGGCATTGCTTTCAGACACAGGGAGCTGCTAAAGATGGAGCTCCCTGTGTCTGAAAGCAATTCATCTGTTTCCCTACCTACTTAACAACTCCATGGGACATAGCAGGAGCTGGCCCTGCAGGGTGGTGGTCCCCAGGGCCATCTATGTCTCCAGGAGGGGGGCTGCGTGGCCCCACTCCTTTGTTGTAGTAGGGCCTGCCTAGGGGAGGAGAATGGCCAGTGAGGGGTGCTGCGGACCCCCCTCCTATTTAAAACTGCATTTGGGCCCTGGGTGTGGTGGTCCCCAGGGCCGGGGGAGTCTGTGAGGCCCTCCATAACAAATAAATTAGTGCCAGGGAGATGGTGATCCCCGGGGCATGGGGCCCCCCATTTCTTTTCTATTAGCCCTGGGGAGGTGGTGGCCCCCTGGACACAAGGAGGGGGCCAGTGTACCCCCCTCCTTACTTCTAATTTAAGCCTGCATGATCCTGGCACCTGGCCCACCCAGGGGCCAAATAATAGAGAAGCACGGGAGCTCACACTTCTCTTTTTTAACATTTTTCAGTGGGAGCATTGGCTCCAGCGTGGCTCCTGCGTAATTTCTTTTTTTAATGTTTTTTTGCCCTGGAGGGGTCCCTCTGGGACCCCCTCATGAGGCCAAGGGAGTCAGTGTATTCCTACCCTGCCCCCTTCTGATTTTTATTAGCATTTTTTGTGGGATTTGGCTCAAGCTGATTCACAAGATGGCTGTCCACACTTCCTGGTTTGAGATCGGGAGGGTTTGCAGAGCCTTTGTGCCCCTATATATACAAATTGTTTTTTCTCTTAATATCTCAAAATCTATGGAATGGATTTATGTCAATTTATAAAAAGGTCGGTTTCTGGGCCAAAAGCTACCTTTCTGCCAAATTTAGTGGAATTCCGTTCAGCACTTCGGGCTGTAGTCATGTCTGAAATCGCTATGGGAATAAACATTGGGAAAACATGTTTTGGGACCACCCCTTTTTCTCGGCACCTGCTTGACAGATCACTACAAAACTTTCAAGACAGCAGCTGGAGTGAGTGTCATACTTGTTTTTAAAATTTCGTGAGGATTCGTCAAACGACGCAAAAGTTATTGGCAAATGAAAAAAAAGCCATAGTTATTGGCAAATGAAAAAAGCTCTTCTTATGGAAACTAGGTCCTGACTATAACTACCTACTGGCGACTGTCAGTAGGTAATAATTATATATATATATATATATATATATATATATATATTTATATTAACTACTGGCAGTCGCTAGTGTGTAGTTATAGTTAGGACCTAGTTTCCATAGGGAAAGTGCTTTTTGACTTGCCTATAACTTTGGTGCCGTGTGATAAATCTTCACAAAAGTTTCCAAAAAAGTGTGCTACTGTGTCTTACTGTGCATGGACCGTTTCGGGGTGATCCATCAAGCTGGGGCTGAGAAAAAGAGGGGGTCAAAAACATTGCGTTTCCCATGTTAATTCCCATAGAAAGTTTAGAAATGACTACAGCCCGAACAGATGGGTGGAATTACACCAAATTTGGCAGAAAGTTAGCTCCTGGTCCAGAAAGAGCCCTGTTTGTGATTTGGTATAAATCTGTTCAGTAGTTTTAGAGATATTAAAAGAAAATGAAATTTGTATTTCTAGGGATGCGGACCCTCCACGAATCCACCTGGAGAAGCTCTGTGGCTCCACGCACCAAACAAGGTCCTGACTGGCTGGGCACAACTTCATAGAAAAGTTGCGGCCGCCATTTTATATTTCGGTAAATGGTCCCCGGGGCTGAAAAGTCACATCTAAAATAATTGCCATGTTTGTGTAATAGTTGTTGGAAAAGCATGCACAATCGGCAGCAAAAGCCCAGAAAACAGGGTTTTTTGCCATGTGTAATATCTGTGAATCCATCACGGTGCTTAGCGCGGCTTCCGTGTAAATCTGCGATGGATCTGCGAGTCTCACTGTAAATGAATTTTTTTTTTACTCACATACCCACTCTGATATCCATTCAGACACTCTCACACCCAGTGTGACACACAGACACTTCCACACCCAGACAGATGTTCTTATAACCACTGTGACACCCAAACAGACACTCTCACACCCAGTTGCAAAAACACACACTCATTCACCCAATCAGACATTGACGCACCCACTTAGAGACCCACTCAGACACACACATGCACCTACTCAGAGTACCACTCAGACACTCACACACCCATTCAAACACTCATGGACCCACTCACAGACCGACTCAGACACTCATGTACCCACCCACAGACCAACTCAGACACTCACACACCCACTCACAGGCCCATTCAGACACTGAGACACCCACTCACAGACCCCAACAGACATTCACACTCTGTTGCCATGCACAGTTTTGTGAGCACTAATTTTATTGGAAATGTTGCAGTTATATTATGAATGGTGTCATAGAGGATATCATTACTGATGGAATTTGTGGGGTAAGTAGCAGTGCATGGTCAGTTATAGTTACCTTGGGGCATGAGTTATAGATACTTGAAATAACTCTAACTATAAGAGCTCAATTTCTATGGTTTTGTAAGTGTGAAATCTGGGTCTAACTATAATGTCCCTGTAACCTTTAGATTTTTCTGTGAATTTCTAAGCTTTTTTAATTCTATTTCCTAATTGTAACATCCCTGTAACCTTTGTTTTTTTCAGTGAATAAATATATATATATATAAATGAACAAGATGGGCGCGGGGACGGAGCGCTAAGATCGAGCTCCTGGGCTCCGGGATCACTCCTCCATGTAAATCCCTGTTGCCCCCCCTGCGACCCCTACGACAACCGAGACTCACCAAGGGGGTGAACCGGAATCGCGTTGTGGGCCCAGTGCAGGGAACATCGATCCACTCCTCGCTGCCTCCAGGGCTGGAACAGATGCCTTGGAGGTGAGCGATCGACGGACTCCACAACTGGCGGTCTGGGATAGTCACGCTTTGGACCCCCGAGAGTCCCAAGAAACAGCTGACGACAGGCGGATATGGCATGATGCAACTCTAAGACCGAGGGGAGGCAGGCACTGAGCGAAACCGATCACCGGAGCAAGGGGCCCCTTCCCGTTCGTGGCTGCCGTCCGTCACTAACATCCAGACCTGAAAACAGCACCGGTGAGTACCCGAGAAACTTAGAGCAAGGGTCTACTCACCGGATCCTAAGATCAACCACCTCGGACGCGCTGGCCTCAGTAACGACGAGGCGCGGGACACAAAAACTTGGATGCCTGACCCTAAGATGGCCGCTCCTTGAGATCAGATACCTCCGACGCACTGTCCTCAATAATGGCGAGGCGCGGTACTTGAAAACTTGGGTACCTGACCCTAAGATGGCGGCTCATCGGGACACAAATGGAGGGCAGGTGACGGCCCGCTCGACACCTCTTCATGGCAGCAATGGTCCCGCAGCACGAAGGTGGTACTGGGCCTGACTCCTCCTGAGAGCCAATTTTGTACAATGACATAGAAAACGATCAAAACACATATACACTGAAATACTCACAAGCTTAATGTTTGGAATAAGGAAGATACAATCCAAGAGAGAGGTTCAGCTCCACATTAGCCTGTTAAACAAGAGAAGAGAGAGGTTCAGCCCCACTTTAGCTTTATAAACAAGAGAAGTTTATAACACTGAAACCTCACTGGCAAGATGGCCGCGGGGAAAGAGCTCTAGGAGCGTGCCCCTGGGCTCTGGGATCACTCCTTAGTGTAAATCCCTGTTGACCCCCCCCTACGCTTTGCACCTCCTCTCGGCGGCAACAGACCCGCAACGCGAAGGTACTACATGACCTGACCTCTCCTTAGTGACTCGCAGAACAACGAACTGGTGGGGAGGAGAGGAATTCTCCCACCACTGAGTCCAGAAATCTCACGCTGCTGATCCGAATGCTGAGCACGTCCTCTTAGAAAGAGAAGGGGCTCATATCCAACTGTCACTAAGCCACCGAGAGTGAAAGAAGTCCCTGACACCTCCTAATTCTACCCCTCTAATACCAATAGACTGGGGAGACCTCTGGGGGGTAATCCACCTATCTAACTGACCTCTCCTTAGGGACAGAGAGGTATTTTCCCTACCACTGAATCCAGAAAACTCACGCTGTTGACCCGAATGCTGAGCACGTCTTCTTAGAAAGAGAAGGTGCTCATCTCTAACTGTCACTAAGCCATTGAGAGTGAAACTAGTCCCTAACACCTCCCAGTCCTACCCTTCTAAGACCAATAGACTGGATAGAGCTCTGGGTGGTAATCTACCTTTCTAACTGAGACAAAATGATACCTGCCACTTTAACTTCCCTCCGCGCCTCTGCACCAAATTGTCTGAAACCCCATGGCCCGAACTCCTTCTCCATCATTTTCCCCCCCAATCCCTCACTCAAAGCGAAAAGAAACTTCAAACACAGGCTGATTAGACAACACTCGGAAACACTACTCGCTGATCTATACCACTGCTCCTCCAAAGGCCAGCAGAAAATGGATCTCATTTTCCACACCCAGAGCCCTGCGAAATGGAACACCATTCTTAGAACCCACCTTCACATATCCAAAACAACTAGCACCCCTTTCAGCTGCAAACTGACGATCTCAATCTCAAACTGCCCTTCGCGCAGTGGCAACACCTCTGCGACCATCTACAGCAACGGTACAGTCCTGATCCAAGCCAACAATGACAACCTAGACTCATTTGACTCCCTCTTCCCCTCGCTACGCAACGCCCTCACTCATTTACGCTATTCCCACTCGAGCAACTCCCTATCCCCTGACCGACTGACCCCCCTGGAGAACTCACAAAACAATCCCAAGACACATTCCACCAACTCCAACTTATCCCCCAACACCACCCTCTCCTCCTCCTCTACCTCCCCTGACTCGCACAATACATACCTCTCTTCCAGAACAAATCTGAGATACGTCTCTGCTGAGACTCTCCAACCCCTTGCCGACCTCCAGCTCCCCCCTCTCCACAATACTATTCCCAGCAAGCAACTAGCGAAACCGACCCTCAGTCAATGACTCCTAACTCTCACCTTTCACCGGCACTCAAGAAGCTGCCGCTTGAATCACGACGTGATTTTCCACACCACATGTCCACGGCTATCCTCAGGGATAACATAAGCAACATTAACACTGTAAGCCACACTCCCACTGACAAGCTCTCTCCTTTCCTGGACTGCCCCACTCAGGACATCCTGAACCTAGACTCCCCTACCCCCTCCTCTATGAATACGACTCAGAGACTTGCTCTGCTGGAAAGCCAGCTAGAGATCGTAATGCAGGGCATCAACAAAATCTTATCGAACCTCACCACACCTCTGGAGCCTACCCAACGCCCACACCCTACACCCACAGTTACCAACACTAAACACCCAAGGCCTCCCAAGGCTCAATGGCACAGCTGGAACACAACCCCCTTCTTGAACCAGCCTCAGAGATCCAAAAGAACAAGCGCCACAATGTCCATGAGAGAGACGATTGATCTTGCCAACTCTTATGACACATCTTCTACTGTCATCCCCAGCGCCAAGATCCAGGCTATCACTGGATTTGGAAGAGACCACACCCCACCTAGAACATCGAGGCCTCCAGCCTTCCTCACTAATATCCCCATGGCTCCCCTAACGAAGAAACTCAACAACAAGGGGACGACCAACTGCATGCTCATAAATTGCAGATCGGCTACCAAACACGCAACAGAACTGGCAGAAACCATCCTCACCCATAACATAGACATCACGTTCATCACTGAAACTTGGTTGAATGAGTCCTCTTCCCCAATCATTGACATGCTTGGGCCCCCGGGTTTCTCAATCATCAATAAAGACAGAAAAAACCATTGAGGCGGGGGTATTGCAATCATCCACAAGAGCAACATCTCCGTAACGGAAACGGACTCCTTCAAATATAACACATTTGAATATCTAACCTCCACCATTAAGACGATTGACAACAAAACGCTATACTGCCATCTCCTCTACCACCCGCCAGGCAACACCCCCTGATTCGGAGAACACTTTTCCGACTTGATAACATACTGCTCACTCTTGGACTCCAACAACATAATACTAGGTGACCTCAACCTACATTGGAATGAGGAAAATAACTCTCTGATCCAAACCTTGAACAAACTTCTATGCAACAACAACCTTATCCAACACTGCACAGAGCAAACCCATAACAGAGGCTCAATCCTGGATGCCATTATAGCTCAAATACATACAGTCACTATTGACCACATCCTTCCTGTTGACTGGTCAGACCACCACATCATTCTATTCCACATCAATCAAATGATCCACTGCCTACCTCGAACACAGGAATCCCCCCATTGGGCGAGAAATCTAAGACAGATTCCCCTTGCTGACCTGGAAGAAAGGGTAAGCTCACTCCTTCCTACCACCACATGCGACCTTTCTACAACTGAACTCACCTCGCACTACAATGCAACAATGACTTCCAAACTTGACCAAATAGCTCCCTTGAAACAAAAAAGAGTCAGGAACATTCCATCTAGATCTTGGTTCAACTCAGACCTAAACTCTGAAAGAAGACAACTAAGAGCTGCAGAAAGACTCTGGCAGAACAACCCATCCACAATCCACCTTGATCAACTCAAGTCTGAACGCAGGAAATATAAAAAACACATCAAGAATGAAAAAACTTCCTTCTTCTGTGATGCACTAGACAATGCCAAAAATCAGCCCAAAGAACTCTTCAATCTCATTAGACAACAAACATCCAAGCCCCCCTCATCCTCAGTGCAGGCTTCCAAAGACCTATGTGATAACTTTGACAATTTCTTTAATGATAAAATCACCAAGATTGAGCTATCCCTGGACGACCACCGCCGACCTCCCAACGAAAGTCCGCTCCCCGGCAAAGAAGATAACAACCCACCCAGGCACCCCCCTAACAACTGGAAATCTTTCAACCCCATCTCCGAATCAGAGATCATCAAAATGATTACCAGTTCCAAACCCTTGTCACACATTTCGGACCCTATTCCTGCCCAACTGGCTAAAAAGCTCAAACTCACCCTAGCCCCAATCTGGACCAAGATTATAAATAGCTCCCTGAGAACCGGAGTCATGCCAGATTGTCTCAAAATCGGCCAAGTCACGACATTACTAAAAAAAACGGGCTCTGACCCAAACGATCTCAACAACTTCAGGCCTGTCTCCAATCTCCCATTCTTAGCCAAAATCCTGAAAAGATGTGTTCTCCTTCAACTTACTCAACAGATTGACAGTAACAACTTTCTAGACCCTCACCAATCGGGCTTCAGAAAAAGTTGCAGCACAGAGACAGCGATCCTGAATGTCAGAGATGATGTCTTCAAATCACTTGATACGGACCGATGCTGTCTACTCATACTCCTGGACCTATCGGCAGCCTTCGACACGGTTGACCACAAACTGCTCATCAATGTACTTCAAGAAAGGGTCGGAGCAAAGAGGTGGTCTTGCAGTGGTTTACCTCCTTTCTGCAGAACCGCACCCAAAGAATAAAAATTAAAAACTCCACGTCTGGCCTACTCCCCATAAGCAGGGGTGTCCCTAAAGGATCAGTTCTCTCCCCACACCTATTCAACATCTACATGGAGCCCTTCACCAACATACTCAAAAAAGCCAACATCCCCTTCCACCTCTATGTAGACGATACCCAGATCTAACTAGAAACTTCCTCCATTGGTGACATTCAGAGACTAAATGACACTCTAAGAGAAGTCCAACACTGGCTATCCCTCAACCACCTGAAACTCAACCAAGATAAGACGGGAATCCTTCTCATTTCCAACAAGGAGCAGACCCCCCAAATCACAGAATGGCTAAAAACTATTGATGCTCTCAACTGCAATCTCACCCCGGCCGACTCCGTAAAATCACTGGGAATCACTCTGGACCCAAACTTAGACATGGTCAAACACATCAAGAACACCGCAAAGAGCGCTTTCTTCAACCTAAAACTACTCAACAAAATAAAATCCTTCATCCCTCCCAACGACCTCAAACAGGCTACTCAATCCCTGGTGCTGTCCAGATTGGATTACGGGAACACAACCCTCACAGGCACAGCAAAATCTCACTTAGCTCCCCTCAGATCAACTCTAAATGCAGCAGCCAGGATGGTCACCGGAGTAAAGAAATACGAACACATTTCCCCCCCGCTCTTAGAGAGCTAAAATGGCTCCCAATCCAAATGCGTGCCAACTTCAGAACTGCCCGTCTCACACACAAAGCTCTGCACACTGGGAAACCTGCCTACCTGGCCTCCAAACTCAATAAGGCCGGTCAGACAAGGAACCTCAGGAGTACTAACACTACTTCTCATTCCTCCGAAAACTCGCAAACAAAAAACCTTATCACGCTCCTTCTCTGGAAATGCGCCAAAAATTTGGAACTCCATCCTAGTCCATATCAGGACTATCCCCTCCTTCTTAAAATTCAAAAGCCAGCTCAAAGACCTCTTCCTCAACCGAACTCTTCCGAATGGATAGCTGCCGCCTAACGTAGAATCTTGCCCATTGCAGCATATAGTCACTTTGATAAGAAGGCTTCTACATCACCTACCTCTCGACTCGCTCCTTTGCCCCCCTCCTGTAGTGTAGCTCCTATTTAACTAATAGGCTCTGCGCATTGGAATAATATACCCTATAGGCTTGACATAGGACTGAAGTAGGTATGTCCCTATCGAGTATATTAAACTTAATTACTTGTGCCAGCTAGCTCAGAGGCCACTAGAAACTCCTTGACAAACAAGAAGGAGTAGTTTCTGGCAGCCGTAAAACATGACCACTTTGTTTCCCTTTAGAATCAGAACATGTCCCAGAGTCGTGGAAACAATAGATAACCGTTTCACTCAGCTCAATCGTGCATGCTTAGTTTTCCTCAAAGTTACACAGAAAGAATGAGACGGGCGTTTCAATAAAAGATTTATTGAACAGTCTTGTTTCTCGTGTAAGTAATATGTCATGTTACGATCACAAGACAGTATGCAAGATAAATAATGTATAGCGTAAGCAGTAGAAATAAATAATACTGCGCTAGCATGATCTTTAGTAGATATTCATTTACATAAATAACACAGACTAAAAATGCGAGTACTCATACGATGCGTTTCTAAGCTAGTTCTACCCCAATGTACCTAACCTAACCTAGGTGTAGGAGAGGTATGAAGTAGGTGGAGTATTCCTTACTATGGTATACTAAGAGTATGTTACGCCTAGTATGCCTAGTATGCCAAGAGTCCCTCTAGGTTCTAGTCAGCTCCATACCTTAAGAATGAGAGAGGTGGGAATCTCTTGCCAGACTCGAACTCCAACACCCCGCAAGGGAAGTCAGATCACTGGAAGCTGGACTCTCTGCGTGCAGGGATGACAGCGTCTTCTCAGTGCGTCAGGCCGGGAAACGGGCTCCTCTGAAGTCGAGGTCTCCTCTGATTTACAAGGGCTAGGGAAGGTATATTTATACCTGAGAGGTACCTCTGAATGTTAGCATTGACGTGAATCGGACAGCGGAAGACGTCATGAATAAACCCTTAAGGTACAACGGTTCATGCATAATAGATGAGTCCTTGAAGAAATCAATAGTCCTGTGCTAGGGAAACTCCCGAAGCCTAAGGGTCTGTTCTTCAAGAACTCGTTGTGACGTTAGGGTGGACGGATGTCGGAGACCATGCCTGTATTTGGAGTGCACGGTTTAATGCCCAAATAAGTCTGTGTGGGCCTCGTGGTTGTTTCTCTCCAGACTCCCTGCTTTTATCGTTTTTAGCACATTTTTAAGCTTACTTTCACTGTTCTGCCGCTACCGGCATCTTGCTCTCACCTTGTTGCTCTTTTGCTGCTTTGTTCTCGCCCGCACCCCGGTCCACCACGGGATTCTCCCGTTTGCTGTGGAGGGTGCCGGCGTCGCAGCTGTTGGGGGTGGAGTTGAGCGGTTAGCGCTCTAGCGGCCAAACCTACTTTAGCAGCATGCCTCCCTCATCGCGCAGCGGATGCGCGCAGACCCGAGGCAGTCACTGACCGCTTGCTCACTTCAGTCTGTGTGTGCCTCGTGGTTGTTTCTCTCCAGACTCCCTGCTTTTATCGTTTTTAGCACATTTTTAAGCTTACTTTAACTGTTCTGCCGCTACCGGCATCTTGCTCTCACCTTGTTGCTCTTTTGCTGCTTTGTTCTCGCCCGCACCCCGGTCCACCACGGGATTCTCCCGTTTGCTGTGGAGGGTGCCGGCGTCGCAGCTGTTGGGGGCGGAGTTGAGCGGTTAGCGCTCTAGCGGCCAAACCTACTTTAGCAGCATGCCTCCCTCGTCGCGCTGCGGACGCGCGCAGCGGGCGCGCCACCGGCGTGCCGCAGGCGTTCGTCAGGGGCCAGGGCCTACTCATTATACCCAAACTATCACTTATTCAGCCCCGGACTTGTTACGACGACAGGGGAACTGGCTTATTGACCTGGCTACTCAGACCAAACTTCAGGAGGCAGGAATCCTTATTAACCGGGTGTCCTGCCCCGAACTCTCCCACTTGGCCAGCTGCAAGGAGCCTCCTGCCAATAATGACGATATAGCCTCATCAATAACTGCCACTCTCTCTCGCCTCGAGCCCTCAGGCATCACTATCTTCTATTTAAATACCCGCTCCATGGTCAAGCACCAGCTTGAAATCTTCCAGCTCATTGATTCTGACAGACCAGACATCCTCCTCCTTTCGGAAACACGGCTCACTTCAGAGTCTATTCCTGATATCTTGGCAGCAGTACCCGCCAACTATTATATCCTTCAGGCCAATAGGCCCCCGGGGAAAATTGGAGGAGGGGTAGCTGCCATCATTCACTGCAAACTTCAGTTCACTTCTCTGGGGGTTACAGGCATTCCCTCAGTTGACAGCCTTATACTGAAATTTGAATCCCCTCACTCCGCATTTATTTGTGCCTTGTTTTATAGACCCCCCGCTCACATGCCCTCGTTTCCTCTCCTATTGGGCGATATGATCTCCCATCTAGTCATTAATCACGCCCGCACTCTCATTATTGGAGATTTTAACTTTTTGGCCTAACGATGCCCGGGAAAGTGCTACTTCCTCTGAATTCACAGACCTTCTCCTTGGGTTGAATTTTACCCAGCACGTGAATGTTGCCACGCACATAAAGGGGCACACTCTAGATCAGGTTTGGACATCCAACCTTGACATTTCTAAACCTTCAATTTCGCCTTGTACCTGGTCTGACCATTTCTTTATAACATTTGCGATACCCAGGGTCGCCCTTGTTAAAAATTCACCGACTGGAAACTTTTTGGCTAGAAGCTGGAACCGTGTTAACATCAAGGACTTTTGTTCTTTATTAGCCACCACGGCCCCCAAGGCACAGGAACCTCTTGACAGGCAAGAAAATAATCTTACAACATGGCTGGAGTCGGCCAGCGATAGCTTTGCCCCTCTAAAAACATTAAAAAGTCTGCGTCCTCACGATGCTCAACGTTGGTTCTCTAATGAACTTAAGTCTAAGAAACTCGCCTTGAGGCAAGCTGAACGCAGTTGGAGACGCAATTACTCCTTACCTGGAAAGGCCGTTTTCGTATCTTCACTTAAAGCTTATAAACAAGCTATTCTCCAGGCTAAGGCCGAATATTTTTCCTTTAAGATCATTAGTTCGGTGAACAAATCCAAGGATATTTTTTCCAACGTCGACGAACTTGCCAACCCTGACAGAGTCATGGTAAAACCTGTCCCCTCACAAATTTTATGTGGCTCTCTTAATTCGTATTTTATTGATAAAATTGCCACAATCAAGGCCAGCATCCCCCCTCCTACCTCCTTTATAGCTCCTTCTACCTCTCGTCAGAATTTTCCCTCGATTGACCATATTCCTCCTATTTCAGAAGACACCTTTGCTACTCTTCTTAAAAAAGTTGGCTCCGGCTCCCCTACCGACTGCTGCCCCTCCCACATTCTACGTGAAGTCTTCCTTGCCTGCCCTGACCCTCCCCTGGCATTCCTTAATAACTCTCTTAAGTCCGGCATTGTTCCTAACACCTTCAAGAGTGCCGAAATTCTCCCAATTTTTAAAAAAGCCTAACCTGGATCCTTCGGTCCTTAGTAATTATCGTCCCATCTCGTTGCTGCCCTATCTGGGCAAAGTCTTAGAGGCCCATGTCACCAGCTGTCTTAGCTCCTTCATCGAACAGTCACGCTTCCTGGACTCCCATCAGGCAGGTTTTAGACCTGCCCATTCAACTGAGGCAGTCATTCTTGCAGTTATGGCGAGCTTAGAAGGGGCGCAGACAAGGGATATACTCAAGCTCTGGTACTCCTTGACTTATCCGCCGCGTTTGACACGGTCGATCATGGTCTCCTGATCGACCGTGTCAGCAATGCCGGGATTCAGGGGCCAGCATTGAAGTGGATATCTTCCTTCCTCAGCAATAGACATCAAGCCGTCCGTCTCGGCAATTTCTTTTCTAAAAAAAGTACTTTGATCTGTGGGGTTCCACAGGGGTCTTCGTTGTCTCCGCTTCTTTTTAATTTGTATATGGCACCCCTGATTCGAGCTCTCCGCAAAAGAATGGTCAATATTTTTAATTACGCTGATGATCTACAGCTGGTTTTTGATATTCACTCTTCTACTTCTTCAGTGTCCAACTTTCAGGCTACTCTGAGTTTTATTTGTAACTGGATGAACTGCAATCAATTAAAGTTGAATCCGGATAAAACAGAACTCATCTTAACTGCTGGACTGGCTAACCCGTGGAACTCCAACTTCTGGCCTTCTTCTTTGGGCAGTCCTCCTCTCCCTGCAGCTTTTGTTAAGAGCTTGGGGATTGTGATTAGCAGCGATCTGACGATGAAAGCACAGATCAGTTCGGTGGTCTCCGCCTGCTTCTTTCATCTGCGCAGAATCCGTAAGATTGCCAGATTTCTAACCACTGAGGCTCTAATTCTGGTTACCCTTGCTCTGGTAATCTCGCGGATCGATTACGCTAACTCTCTATATGCAGGCATTCCAGCTTACCAACTCCACCGTCTGCAGCTGGTGCAGAATCACGCCGCCAGACTAATCGCTCGCCAGTCCAGCCGATGTCATGTTAAACCTCTGATGAAGAGCCTACACTGGCTTCCGGTAGGTAAACGCTGTATTTTCAAGATGGGATGCACCATCTTTAAGGCCCTTGCCGGTAATGGCCCTGCTTTTATTTCTTCCAAATTGCAGCGCTACGCCCCTCCTCGAGAACTGCGTTCCTCCACTCTCAACTTATTGACTGTCGTACCTTTCAAGCGTAAAAAGCATGGAGGACTTAGATTTGCGGTCTTAGCCCCTCAACTTTGGAATTCACTGCCTATTGAAGTAAGATCAGTGACCCTTTACTCCCAGTTTAGGCAAAAGCTCAAGACCTGGCTGTTCTCTCAAGCTTATCAGTAACACTGCCTCTTCACTCTCTGCACCGTCCTCTCGCCCTGAGCGCCATGAAACCGTTTTCGGTGTATGTGCGCTTTAACAAGTACTTGTAACATAACATAACATAACATAAGGACTGGGATTTTATGCCTATATAAGGGCAGGGCGAATTGTGCCTATATAAGGACATGATACAGGAAAACCTATATACGGACACCCTAAGAGGAATACAACACCCACTCCACTTTCGTGTGTATGATAATAATATAAATGCTAAACATTTAAAATGCTAAACATAAAATGGAGTACCGCATATTGCTAAAGATATGTCTTAAAAGCATAAAAAGTATTTAAAAAACCCATTAAAATGCAAAAGGTACTGTACATTGTAAGCATTGCTATTCATTTCAGGCATATATTTGAAAATAAAAATGCAATTTGAATGAAATAAGCAGTAATATCTAAATGTGACAGAAAAATGATCGATAAGTTTGTTCAAAATCAAAGTCTTTTCATGTCATGGAAATTAATGAACTTTTAGACAAACAAGATGACAAAGTGTCTGAGGAAGTACCGTGAAGTCCGTACTATAAGAATAGTTCTACTTCAAGCAGATTGATTTGCCATTTAATTTGAAAAAACGGGAAAAAGTTCAATATGGGAAGAGTTCCAAGTTTTTGAAATATGAAGGCCAAATTTTTACTGCATCTCTGGAACACTGTGGGCTGAATCAGAGTCAGTGTACGGGTCTGGTGTAAACATGAGATCATCTATTTCTGTAGACAAAATATCGTCCACTGTAGTTGGTGACATTCGGAACACCTCGTGTAGTAGATTAATTGCACAGAGATGTGAAGCATCGCTTTCAGCATAGGATGCCGCAGCAATGTTCGCGTCCGTTGTTACCTGTGTGCCTGTAGATCCATCTCGTATCTCAGCAGCAGCCGGAAGCGTCTGTGAGATCTCAATGAATGCCGTCATCAGGATTGGTAGCCTCTGGGGACAACACAGAGCATGGGCCATTATCGGGTCCAGCAGAGTATTGATATCCATTGGCGTAGCTGATGGAAATGTTAGACAGGTGTCCAACACGCATTCTTGACCGCATAGCAGGCATCGTAGAACAGGTAAGATGCAATCTTGCCAGATTGGTCTGAACGACAGGAACCACGTGGTATTAAGTTCCCGTAGACGATTCATGCCCAAAAGCTGTACTATTCGCTCACGGCACTTTCGTTCAAGGAGAGCTTTCTCCACTTCACTCAGAGTGATGTCGCGAATAGGCTGGCCATAGCGTAATAGCAGGAAGAGAAATAGAATTCCGGCAACAAGTGCTAGAATTAATGGTTTGCCACCAAACACCGAATTTGCAAAGTTTGGGATTATTCCGAGCATTGCCTGGAAAAGTGCTAACAGACCGGAACAGGTGCTCTTAAATACATGTACAATTCCGCTTGTATAAGACATGTTAAAGATACGTCCTATCATTTCCACGAAATGTATAGGGCAGTTTGTACGTATTAAAGTCTGTATCTCAGCCGAAGTCCTTGCGACGTGTAGATCATAGGTTTCTTTGGCCGAGGTCAAAGGCACTGTTTGTTGTAAAAGCATGGCTTTCATTCTTCTTAAAGTATCAAATCTTATAAAAAGAGACTTTCAGCGAAGGCCACAAAGGCGACTCCCTGACTGTGTCTATTGGGGCAAACAATACTTGCATACAGCAAGTGACCCTGGAGTTGACCGTTACTAGATATGGGATGCCTGGCAACATGCCGCAGCAACTCTGATCATTCAACATGAGGTAACTCCCATTAGAAATTTGTCCAAGCGTTGGATTAATCACAGCAGCTGGTGTACCCTGCTGGTGGCAAGACAAATTTGCCACAGAACCATTACAAGCCCCGTGTAAAGAAATGTCCTGACATATTAGTGAACCGCTCAGTGCATTTTTACAGTGTGTACCGCTCAGAAACACTTCCACGATCCCCACTCCAACATCTATATGTGTATGGTAAATTCCAAGATGTCTTAATGTATTCCTTACCCAACCTTTCATATTTGCCTGCTTGCATTTGTTTGAGGCAATACTGAAACTGAAAAGTAGTCACAGGTAGTGTGATTTTGCCATGAATAAGCCATTTTGTAGCTGGTTTTTCTGCCACTGTGAATGGTAACTTTTCCAGTTTTTCAATGCCCAGCACTGTATACTTTGCTCCTCTTTGTGCCAGTTTGATCTGTTTATCAGTTAAATTGTATTCTGCAAACAGAATTGACGTGTTGATAAAACGCCAAGGCACATAGCCCGCACGCAAAGATTGCAGCGTCCAGCTTAATAACACAATAGAACGTAATTGAGATTGGCCTTGTTGTAACATCGCCAAATCTTGTTCCAGTATGTTGATAGCAGAGGATACAATGCCGTCCAATGAATATATTCTGGAGGACAACGTTGTTAACCCATTGTCGACCACAGAGAGAGTTTTCTCTAAATTAATACGATCAAGTTCACGTATTCGTTCTGCGGCCTCCATCTGTGACACTTTCCATGCTTCATTATAGGCAGCATAAATGCCGGCATATATGAAACATTTTTGACGTGGTTTTCTTGGTCCAAGCAAGAATTCCCTAAGGTCTGCGTCTTCTTTAAGTAAGGATAAGTGTTGTTTCACATCCTGTAGTGTAGATTTCTGCAGCCAATTGAGGCATAATTTACCTACACTGTATGTTGTTACTACCCCCGGATGCTGTCTTTGGACGTATCTTGGGTCTGGCCTATGAATAGTAAAGCCCTGAGTTTTATTCAGGAATCTTTCCTGACAGTTGTTCGTGTCTGTGGGCCAGATCAACCATTTTCTCCAATCAGGATTAAGATCTGTTGAGTTGTAGTATTTTGTCAACTGTAACCGCTGCCTGTGAATTGTTATCACTTGTAGGTGTTGGTACAGAAGGTGTTTTCATCTCTTTGATCTTGGCTAGTCCAAGACAAGATGTTTGTTGGACAGTTTCATTCAAAAACATTATTTGTTCAGGGATGATACAGGCTCTAAATAAAGCTTCTATCCCCTGCACTTGCCAATCTTTAGTACCCCAGACAGTTTTTGTGTCTATTGTGCCTTTCCAAAAGACGAAACCCTGTCTAGACAGTTGGGCAATAAATGCTGCAGAATAAATCTGTTTTGTATTTGTTAACATAATTTTCAGTCCTGTTTTGTTTACATTTTTATAGTAAAACGTTTCTGGATCAGATGTATTGTAACCTGAAAAATATGGAAACTTATTAACAAATGTTTTTGAACTACCTTTTGGTGGTGTAGGACAATGCTCCCATTGGTTAAACATAAACACATTTCTAGGGTATGCAGATTTATGCAAATAATGATGACCATAGTGGTTATAGCAATACAGCTGTTCATAGTCTGATGAACCCTCTAAATATTCACTTTTAGAAAATGCAGCAGATTTTTCTAGGTCAAACATTATGTCGTTAACAGTCTCAAAGTCCCAATCATCAGAATAGGTGCTGGACGAAATGAGATCACTTAGTGAAATTTTAAACAAATGTGGAATGTTCAATTGTTCCGTCGGGCCAAAAATATCAAAATCTGTTTTGTCCCACACTATACCATCCTGTATAGGAACGGCTGTGATGTTCACTGTTGACAAGTCTCTTGCTTCACGATGGGAAGATTTATGAGGTTTCAAAAGTAAGTTCACATCTTTTCTTTCAGTGTTCACATGGATGTATCTGCCATTTATAAGCACGCTCATAGTCATAACCAAAGCTAGCCAAAGCAGGAAAACAAATATTCCAGAAATAATCCAGAGTTCAATCCATGGTGAAACCAGATATGTTTTTTTCAGAAAGTGAAGAAAGTCTTGTACTTGCTGCTTGAATGTTAATGATGCTGGCGTCGTTTCAGGTTCACTCGGATCTTCTGAGAACGTATCAAAGTTAATGAAATAGCCAGAAGCAGTTCTGTCAATTGTTGATATTGTATCATGATTTGTAGAAATCGCTGTAACCAGTTGATCACTTGCTACATTGGTGTAGACAGGTGTATTTGGACGAACTGTTACTTGATTTTCAAGAGGGATGAGTTCCATTGCATTGTTGCTTAGTCCTTCATCTGTTACTGCTGAAGTCTCGATGGTTATCAGTCTTTCAGTCTGAACCTCTTGGATAGTAGCGAGAGGAGTGTGTCTGCTACTAGGTCGGAGTCCACGAGGCCTACTATTTAGTATTGGCCACATACTGTGGTTTGATGAGGTCGATGAACACAAATCTATTCTCCTTTTTTCCAGCAAGGGGCGGCAGAAGTACTGTTCTTGTTCCTTGAACTGCTAGGACAGGTAGTGGTTGTCTGTAAGAAGGTCCAAATTCCTTCTTGTCCGCAATCTTTTCTCTGACTAGATCCCCAACTTTTGGAATCCAGACAGGCCTTGCTGGGACCGCCGGTTTTTCCCCAGTGGTGGTTAGCTGCAGGAATATGTTGCTTTGTTTCGATCTTAGTTCATTGAGTCCCTGTAAAACAGCCAAACGATCTTTGATATCAAACGGTTTATTTTCCACCACTGTGCCTACGTGATCGAGGTCTGGTACCCACATTCTTGTCCCAAGTAGGACCTCATATGGAGTGACCCCCCCAGAGAACTTCTTGGCAGGTTGTTCAATGAGCGTTGGACCCCATAAAGATGTTTGACCCACCCATCACCCGAACCTAATACCCTAGCTGTTATAGACTGCTTTATGTCCCGGTTTTCCTTTCCACAACCGAATTTCCCTCAGGATGGAATGGAGAGGAGCACCGCAATGCAACGCCCAGACTGGCCATGGCTTCTTTGTAAGCCCGAGAGCTAAACGCAGGGCCCTGGTCCGAATGTAGCATGCCTATTGCGTATGTGCCGATAAAGACTCGCAAATCTTTTATAACAGTTCGAGCGTCAGCCGAGCGCTGAGGCCATATTAATAGGAACCTAAATTCAGTATTTGTGGGATTGCATTTGTCCAGAAGGACGCATGCGCGTAGATAGTCTAATGCTGTCTAACAGTGGTGTCTGTACTGGGCAGCTACATTCGTAGCATGGTGTCTGGTGGCGTTCTGCATCATGCTGTACCTTACAGTCTATGCAGTCATTGATGAAGATGTGAATCTGTGTATTCATTCCAGGCCACCAGTACATCTCTTTTAACGTCAAGATTGTTTTAGAGATCCCTTGATGTGACAGACCCTCCCCCAAATGTGCTTCATAAATCAAAGCTGCTCTACGTTCCATGTTTGGAATTACCCTATCCCCCACTCCAGGGATTTGAGCAAAAGGAACGTTGTTTGCATCAATTACATAAGAGTACTTGAGTGGAAACTTTTTGGTAATGCTGCACCACTGCCTTTGCTTGTAGCATTGACAGCCAACATTATCTCACTGTCTATTTTTGTTTTTGAGCGAGTGATCGCAGCTACGGAAGCCGTCTGAACAGCCCCTTTGCAGCTTCGTCAGCCAATGAATTCCCTGCAACGTGAACGCCATCACGTTGATGACTCAGTGTGTGGATCACGTGAGCCTTTGGTAGTTCGTTTTTTAACTGAACTACTTGTTCCCAAAGCGTTTTATGCTTTATTGTGCCACCTTTCGCATCTTTGAATCCAATTTTCAAGCCAGTTTTGTATATATTCATTATACGACTGAACACAGTAAAAGGAATCGCACACTATTAGTGTGGGGAATTCTCGATCTGTACTTTCAAGTGCAAATTTGAATGCTTGTAGTTCAGCTCGCTGAGCTGTACAATCTCCTAGAGATTGAGTTTTTGTGACCATAGGTCTGAAGATACCATCTCGCATCCGACCTTTAACGATTGCACACGCTGCACTGTAAGCTTGCTTACCCCCTGTTGCGGGTTTTGCGGATCCGTCAGTGTAAATTATGAATTCGTACTGATCGAGAGGCAGAATTTCAGTGGGCAGAGGACATTCTTGTTCATATTGCAGGAATGCTTGTGTTTTTAAATCAGGATCAACAACATATTCAACATCTGTTGCAGCAAGAGAATTAACCCACTGTATCCATCTTGGATGTAATGCTTTAGCATTTGGAATGCTTGCTTTTGTGACCGCTTCTAAAGCTGGTACTGGGGTTACGACAATAATGCGTTTCCCTTGGGCTAGGGCTCTTTCTTTTGCTACAGCGGTTTGAACTGCTGTCAGAATTTTTCAGTTGAAGTGAAGCGCATTTCCGCTTGTGTGTACAAATGAGATTTGTATGCGATTGGTATTTTTCACCCTCATTAAATGTTAAGTAGGTGAATCCGCATTGACCCGAAATTATTCGGATCACCAAGTTGCGTTGACTTACGCGTGTTTGTAAGTGATTTGTTGCTAACATGTTAGCCTGTAGTGAACACAAGATTTCTGTGTGTTCTTGTGTCCAATTCTTGATTGAAAAATCAGGTTTGATTAATGCGTAGAGAGGTTTAACCCTTTCTGCGTAATTTAGAATGTATGTTCTTCCAAAATTTAGGAAACCCAGGATGGATTGTACGTTTTTTAGCATTTTTGGAGGTTGGAGCAGCGCACACTTTTCTAAAAGTTAGCTGCCAAGCTCTTGCCTTCACTTGAAAGCTCATATCCTAGAAATAGGACATTGAGATGGGCAATTCGGGACTTTTTAAAGTTGAACTTGTAGCCCTCAGAGGCGAAGCCCAGTATAATGGTGCTTACCCTGTTCAAGTGTTTGTCCAGGTCATCGTCCGTCAGATAGATGTCATCGACATAGGACAATGCCTCATTGTCATAAATTTGTAGTAACTCTGTTACTCTCGCTGAGAATAACCCCGGGCTGTTCTTGAACCCTTGTGAGAGTCGACAAAATTGACGCTGGGTCCCCATTATGGAGAATGCTGTTAAGTACCTGCTTTCAGGTGCTATGTTTTGACAAAAGAAACCATTTGAGATGTCCAATGTGGTTTTATATTTTTTACGCACAATGTTATTCATTAATGCTGTGCTATGTGCATTTTGCACTGCAAATGTTTTACAACAAGTGTTTAAGTGTCTGTAATCCAAAACTAGACAATAGGTGTTGTCTGGTTTGGAGACAGGAAACAAAGGATTGTTCATTGAGGAGGTGCATGTTTCAATCACCCCTTGGTATTCAAGTTGATCTAAGATCTCCCTGACCTGTTTTTTAGCTTCTTGCTTTATTGGATACTGCCTTTGTGCAGTTGGTTCATGTTTCAGATGTATTTTATGGTGAGGTGAGTCCTCATCCCATCCTACATGATTTTTATATAATGCTGGGGCCTGGGCTACTGCCCATTTCCTGGCATAAGTATATTTTAGATGAATTGGAATATGGTTAGAGAAGGCAGGCATAATAATGTCCTCGCCATGTGGGCACTCCCTGACAAATTGTGGTGGCCAGTCTTTTTCTGCTAGAAGTATGTCATAGCCCCTTGAAAGTTTTTCCCAAAGAGTGCTTTCACCTGTCTAGGTATGTCTCCCTCCATTCGGAGTGTTATTTCATATAACCTTTGTGGAGTACTAACCCTGGTGTCTACAGTCTCAACTGTAATGTACTCATTCAAGTCCACTATCTCCAGAAGTTCCTTCAGGTTCTGGCGAACTATTGTGACTTCTGCTGCACTGTCCAGCATTGTCTGGGCCCATTCTCCGTTCTTGAGTTGTGTTCTCAGTATTCTTGGCATGTCTGATCTTCAGACCTGCTACTTTCTTTTGGAGAATTGAGGTTTTGTTTTATTTTTTGGAGCGTGTTTATCTTCCTTGGATTTCACGCGTTCTTCTCTATTTTCTGACCGTCCTCTTCTTTCCGAAGTCCGTGACGAGATCTGAAAGGTACGAGAGGAACGTGTATCAGTATCTTGATACCTGTCAGGTTTTCTCAAATTATCCTATTCCTGAGGTTATACCTCCTTTCAGAGGGCTCCTTTTGAGGAGACCTACCTCGGGATTGAGAACGTTTCTCATTTGAGTTTTGTTTAGTAGTTTCCCACTTCTTTTTAGAAGATGTAGGAGTTTGTTTAATAGAGTCCTTCTCAGGACTTTCAGATAGTTTTGGTTTCACTGGTCTTCCACCCAAACTATCTCTGCCTAATTCTGCATATGATTGTTCAATTATTCCGGGTAGCTCAGTTTGATGTTCTGTAACATCGAATTCCCTTAATCGTTGGTGGATCGCCACTGCTGCTGCCTCCCCTTTAATATTAGATAATATTATTGTTGAGACCTGGTCGAAATTTTTCAGTAATTTCATACCTAAATTCAGAGCAGGTTCTGCCCCGTATTCATTTTGAATTTGTTTCAGGACATCTGGTATTACCGCAATTGATGGAATACCATGTGTTTTAGTATAGATGGCAGCAAAGACTGAGCCCCAAGTGGTACAGTCTTCCAGTTGTGGTGTGATCCCCATTGGTAAACTGATTGTTAGTATTCTGTGTTTCTCATACGGGCTAGTATTTGGAAATACTGCTTCGATTTGAGTAATTTTTGAGCTATCCAGAATGGAATTTGCTCACGTTTTGTGGGCATTTTACCCATGACTGCGTATAGAGTCTGTGGTGTAATTTTTAGTGCAGTCCCCGATTGAGGGTCTGATTTGGAATGGTTAATGGTGGTTGGACTGTGAAAGTCCGCATGACATATTGGACCAATTGTCTGTAGATTTTTATTAACTCTGTGATTTGAGTAAATAATTCCTCATCTGACATTATATCCAGTTCTGGATGAGGTGTGTAGCCGGCTAGAATCGGCCATGTTGCTCCTGGTCTACCTAGTGGACCGAGCCTGGTAATGTTTCTGTGATGTTTTAGGGCACCTTTAAACCAGAGCTGATGCTCCTGGTATGTTAGTGGAATTTCAATATCCTCGAAAGGAATATATTCCTCTGGTGGATTATCTTCTTTGTAGAAGTGAAACAGTTTTGTAACTGGATTGGATTCAGGAAATATTACCCATGAATAGAATACCTCTGTCTGAAAGGATTCGGTGTGCCTCTATCACGAAAACTGCTCTACCGCCTCTTGGTGGTAGGCCGTGTTTTATGAGTTTTAGAGTGATGGCTCTTCTTAAGTTTGGAGGGATGTCTATAACACCCTCCTCGGTTTCATTTAAACCTGTAATGTTAAAAGCTGTTGCTAGGGCTGGATCAGCCGCAGCTCCACCGGTGTCAGTGGCATTTTCCTGTTGGACATTTGTTTTTGAAAAATGCAGAACAAGTTTCAAGGAAACAAAGATAAGGTGCACAATATTTTGGAACACTGTATCCTTCAACGTTGAGCAAACCAAACAGCTAATATATAGGGTGTTTCCCTATGTAGCCGTGGTGGATACTTAACCCTGCCCACTCCAGATGTCTTTTGGAGTATATGGGTAGGGTCTCTGAAGAAAAGGCACGGCTGAGTTACTCAGTATCTAACGTTAAATTACCGCCTTACCAAACCGTTGGGCGCCATGTAGTGTAGCTCCTATTTCCCTAATCGGCTCTGCGCATTGGAATAATATACCCTATAGGCTTGACATAGGACTGAGGTCGGTATGTCCCTATCGAGTATATTAAACTTAATTACTTGTGCCAGCTAGCTCAGAGGCCACTAGAAACTCCTTGACAAACAAGAAGGTAGTTGTTTCTGGCAGCCGCAAGACATGACCACTTTGTTTCCCTTTAGAATCAGAACGTGTCCCAGAGTCGTGGAAACAATAGATAACCGTTTCACTCAGCTCAATCGTGCATGCTTAGTTTTCCTCAAAGTTACACAGAAAGAATAGACGGGCGTTTCAATAAAAGATTTATTGAACAGTCTTGTTTCTCGTGTAAGTAATATGTGCTGTTACGATCACAAGACAGTATGCAAGATAAATAATGTACAGCGTAAGCAGTAGAAATAAATAATACTGCGCTAGCATGATCTTTAGTAGATATTCATTTACATAAATAACACAGACTAAAAATGCGAGTACTCATACGATGCGTTTCTAAGCTAGTTCTACCCCAAAGTACCTAACCTAACCTAGGTGCAGGGAGAGGTATGAAGTAGGTGGAGTATTCCTTACTATGGTATACTAAGAGTATGTTACGCCTAGTATGCCTAGTATGCCAAGAGTCCCTCTAGGTTCTAGTCAGCTCCATACCTTAAGAATGAGAGAGGTGGGAATCTCTTGCCAGACTCGAACTCCAACACCCCGCAAGGGAAGTCAGATCACTGGAAGCTGGACTCTCTGCGTGCAGGGATGACAGCATCTTCTCAGTGCGTCAGGCCGGGAAACGGGCTCCTCTGAAGTCGAGGTCTCCTCTGATTTACAAGGGCTAGGAAGGTATATTTATACCTGAGAGGTACCTCAGAATGTTAGCATTGACGTGAATCGGACAGCGGAAGGCGTCATGAATGAACCCTTAAGGTATAACGGTTCATGCATAATAGATGAGTCCTTGAAGAAATCAATAGTCCTGTGCTAGGAAACTCCCGAAGCCTAAGGGTCTGTTCTTCAAGAACTCGTTGTGACGTTAGGGTGGACGGATGTCGGAGACCATGCCTGTATTTGGAGTGCACGGTTTAATGCCTAACTAAGGACTGGGATTTTATGCCTATATAAGGGCAGGGCGAATTGTGCCTATATAAGGACATGATACAGGAAAACCTATATACGGACACCCTAAGAGGAATACAACACTCCCTGAACTGGATTCGTCACGAATCAATGTGTTTATTATTGTTATACTGTGTGTTCGATCTCTTCACTATAAATGTTGTAAAGCGCTCCGATACCTTTGGGTCTGGCCAGCGCTATATAAAACTCTTAAATAAATATAAATAAATAAATATATATTACTGACTGGCAGTGGCCAGCAGGTAGTTATAGTTAGGTCTGCTTTTCCAAAGACGGAGGTTTTTTTGGTTTGCTAATAACTTTGGCCCTTTTTGACAAATCTTTATGAAACTTTCCCAAAAATGTGCATCCACCTCAGCTCCTTCCTGGAAAGTTTTGGGGTGATCTGCCAAGCGGGGGCCGAGAAAAAAGGGGGGGTCGCATAACTTAAAATCTCCATGCATTTTCCATAGACTTCTTTAAGACAGGTTATAGCAAAAACTTTTGAATGGAATAACACAATATTCAGCAGGAAGCAATATCTTGGTCAGCAGATTGGGCTTTTTGTGATTTGGTGTAAATCCGTTCAGTAGTTTTTGAGATATTAAGGGTAAAAAATAATTGAATATTTTGGCAGTTAGGCTTGCGAGATTGCCCGGGCGAGAACGTGAAATAAAAAATGGAGGCCTGTGATTGGTCGAGAGCCCAATCTTTCCCATGAGCCTTCATGCCTTGTGGAAGTGAGAGGTTCCCACAAGTCTCGCAAGATCGAGCACTCTAATTGGCTGGCTGTTGGGATGTTAGAAATGAAATAGGCGCCATTTCCGTTTACTGTGAAAAATTGGAGGCATTGTGGAAACTAAGTGAAAAAGCTATTTAAGGGGATAGCAGAAAGGCATGCTGTCCCCCTAGATTTAGAGGGTAGGTGTCTAAGGGATAAGTACTGTGAAGAAAATTAATGTATATTGTCTTTAACTAATTTTTACGATATTGCTGGACTCTCGCGGGATCGTGAATAGTAAAAAGGAACAGATGAGTTCTCAATACACTCTGTTAGTAGGAATGCATATTGTGGTCCTTGTTTTTGAGAGGAAGTGTGTTAAAGATAGGTACTGTGATGATTAGAAGGTTTTTTTTTTAATGTTATGATCTCACAAGACTCTCGCGAGATTGAGAAAAGTAGGAAGGAGAAGGTGATGTTTGAATACACTCTGCTATTGGCACTTGTTACTATATGAAGGAGTCTTACTGGAGATGGTATTTATGAGGCTCTAGTATTTATGCTTATTGGTTTGAGAAGTGTTGTGAGTAGAGTTAAGGCCCATCCAAACACCCGACTATGCAAACCCATTATTTGAAATGTAAGTCTGAAAGGAGACCCCAGTCCTTTCCCACTCCCTACTATGCACACCTATCATTACAGAGAGAGGTCTCAGCAGAGAGGCCCGTCCCTCCACACACCTTACTAAGCACACCTGTCATCTGAGAGTTCTAAAAGGAGAGCCCAGTCCCTCCCCACACCCTACTATGCACACTTATCATTACAGGGAGAGAGAGGTCTCAGCAGAGAGGTCGTCCCTCCACACACCCTACTATGCAAACCAGTCATCTGAGACGGAGGTCTGAAAGGAGAGGGCAGTCCCTCCTCACACCCTACTACGCACACTCATCATCTGATTGAGAGTTCTGGAAGGAGAGCCCAGTCCCTCCCGACACCCTACTGTGCACACTCATCATTACAGAGAGTGGTCTCAGTAGAGAGTCCAGTCCCTCCACACACCCTACTATGCACACCCATCATCTGAGAGAGAGGTCTGAAAGGAGAGGGCAGCCCCTCCCCACACCCTGCTACGCACACCCATCATTTCAGAGAGCGTTCTCAGCAGAGGGGCCATTCCCTCTACACACCCTACAATGCACACCCATCATTGCGAGAGTAATGACACCTCAAAAAATAGACAATTTCTATTGAATATTTATCTGTTGAATCCTCACACACATTTTACAAAGATTTTGCAAATTGTGAACGATATTCTGCTTTCTTACAATAAAAAAAAAAACATTGTTTTACTAAAATGTCAGAACACAACATATATGATAAAGTCATTCTACCATACATACACTTACAAAAATAATTGATTTACTTTAAAAAACGTAGAAATCCACAGAAAAAAACAAAGGTTAAAGTAACGTTATAGTTATGTGTAATAAAAATATTTGTTTTTGTTCTAAAAGAAAAGCCTTAGAAATTAACTGAAAAAAGCAAAAGTTAAAGTAACGTCATAGTTAGGTTATTTGTCAGTGTGAACATTTACGTTTTGAACTAATAAAAACACAGAAATTCACCAGCTATAGTTAACAGTGCTAACTATAACTTGCGCCCCTGCCAAGCACTGCTTATGACCTCACATATGACATTACTCACGACATGTTCTATGACATCATTTATGATATCACTGATGACATCACTGATGACATCAACCAAGCTTAGTTTTTCCACATATTGCTGTATAAATTGCTATGGCTTTACACGTAGCATAGTTAACATTAACAATCTACCACAGATATATGGGAAACCCGCATTCAGTATGGTGTTAAATCTGTAAACAACTGTTCAGAGAAAGACAAAATAGTAAATGCCAACTCCAAAACAAATGCCCTACTATGGACAGCTTTTATCTGTATTAAACCCCTGACACACACCAAACCTACATTAAGAAATACACCACAGACTATTAAAAATATCTACTAAGAACATTGCACACTCTATGCATTAGCTGTCACAAAAGACCCTATTCGCTAAACATAACCAAGATCTGAAGGTGCTAAACATTCTACCACCTGCACCATTCATAATATGGTGAAAACTTTACAGATAGCCCATCTTTTGAAGCAAAACAAGCATACGTACATAGGTTAGTACCTGGTGCACACAGTCTTCTATGTTAAGTAGAAATTGTCATGCTGAGACAATTCTCTTCAATAAATCAAGAGTGCTTACAATACTTAGGGCTATGTTTGTGGCCAAACTACACAGTGCAGCGCAGCAAGTCACCTTGCTGCTCTGCACTGCGTGATAGGGAAAGGGCAGGAATGTGCAGTTTTTAAGGCAATACAGCACATTCCTGCTAGGGTGCCTGTGTTGTAAGGAGGATTGGTTTTGTGTAGGGAGGGGCACCTTCCAAGCCAAAAACAATCCCCTGAGGCTTTTTCCACTTTTTATGTGTTCTGCAGTATGCCGCACACACAGAATGAGGAAAAAAAGTGGAGGAATAAACATATTTCTCCTCGTTGCACCTCACCTGGGGAGGCATAGGTTTTGGGTCCATTCCCAGGTCTACCACTTCTGGTAAGTCTGGGAATGCATCAAATTAATGGATATTTTAAGGGTACACCCATGCAACGTCCTTGGAAACGCCTCCCTAGTTTAGAGTAATGCAACTCAGCAATTTGCGCTGCATTGCATTACTTTAGATTTATGAAGCCACTCAGGGCCACGCAAGGTGGCCTTGCGTGGCTTCATAAATTTCATTTTTTATTTGCATCACTCTTGCACCACCTTGCGTGGTGCAAGACTGAGGCAAAGGGCCTCGTAAAAATTCCCCTTAGTATGTAGTACATAGAATCTTTGCCCTGCTTAAAAAAAAAATTGCAGTACCAAAATGCTTATGTGGAGCATAATGAACACAAGTCTTCTGTCCCCTGTACACAAAGTTACACTTGAATAGGAAGATTTATAACGTGTTCCATACGTCTAAACAGCTATGCTGCATTAAGAGCACATGAGTTTTCTAAATACGTACACCCATTAGCTGGATGCAAACTGTACAAAATTAGGTGGAAAAGTAATATGCTAGTTATCCGCCACAATCTAAACTATAAAACAAACAAGCACACTCATTGGATGATGTCATCACTGATGTTATCAGTGATGTCATCAATGATGCAATTTGAGATGTCATCAATGATGTCATAAATGATGTCAGAGTACGTCATGAGTGATGTCGTATGTGAGCTCATAAGCAGTGCATGGCGGGGGTGCAAGGTATAGTTAGCGCTGCTCAAAATGTTAATGTTCATACGCCCAAATTCACCTATCACGTTACATTAACCTTTGTTTTTTTCAGTGAATAAATATATATATATATATATATATATGTCCACAATGTGATCCTTTTGATCAGTGCGCTCGTGCAGCGGGTGCTCAGCCTGGGGGCCGGATCCTGGCCCCAAATTCTTTGTGTGAAAAAAAAAAAATATATATATATACATAGCATGAGAGCAGCGTCTGGATTGGATGGGGAGCTTGTGCTTTGTGCCCCATAGCAAGAAGAGCAACGAGGAGGCAGCCAGCAGCGTCAGCGGAAGAGGCAGGTAAGTTTATTTTTTTTTTTTTCCTCCTCCAATCACCCCCTCCCCTCCCTCACCGCCCTATGATTTTGTACAGGCGGTAGCTTATAAATATATATATTTTATTATTTATTTGATTATTTATTTCTACTTACCTTTATGATATTCTGGTAGCTGATAATTTGACCGATATTTTGTCAGGTTGATACTGAAATCTCACTATTCTGATAATGATCCGTACAAAGAGACAGAAAGGAGACACACATTGAGGAAGGAGAGAGACAGACAAGGATGTAGCTGAGAGACGACTGAATGGTGAATGAGACATGCAGGCACGTGAAGAAGAGGCGAGAGGAGAGAGAGGGAGAAGGGTAACATGCCCTTGGTTACATTGGCGATGTATTTGAGGTAGAGGAGGAGAGAGAGATGAAGAGGTTGACAAGAAACCAAGACTGCCAGACGAGACACGTTGGGCTAGTGAAAGGACAACAGAGGGCCATTGGGGAGGATGAAGCACAGAGATGAGAGGAATGGAGGTGATAAAGGAAGATGGTAATAAGATAGTTTTCTTTTTGTAAAACCAGCGACCGTGTTGCTGACCCCCGCTGCTCAATCAATGAGGAGATGGGACCTCATATAACTGGGCACTTTGGATGCCGCCTTCGGCAGCCTGTCACTATCCTTGCCTCAGAAACAGCCTAATCACATATACTACCGCCGGGCCCCGGGACTGGAAAATCAATGCCACTTAAGCCACTGCATTATATCCGCCCTGTTTGTAGTCAGTTTATTTACCTTTCCCGTTCTGAACCAATCCTCGTTTGGACTGCAGCTTCGTTCCTAAAGCTGGTGTATGATTACTTCTTTCAAGGGGAAATCAATAACTATTTGAAAGATTGAGCCAGGTGGAATATCTGAAATCAGATCAAGTATTTGTGCATCTACTTATTGTGTGTATGTGTGGGTCTCAGTGTGTATGTGTGTGTACACGTGTGTGTTTTTGACGTATATGTGTGTATTGATGTAAGCATGTGCATGTTTATATGTAAGTATGAATATGTATATATGAATGTTTTTGTGTATGTATGTACCGTGTCTATACATGTGTATGCAGATATTTGTCCGTCTTCTAATTTAAATATTTATCTAATTGTGTGTTTGCTTGAATGTTTTGTATGTCCTTAATGTGTGCACAATTATTTGTTTATTTATGAGTTTATATCAAATTACACGGATTGCCTTCCGGCCACTTTAGAGAGCGTGCACAAATGCACGTATGCATGCATCTTTGCATTTATATATGTCCGCATGAATGCTTGCAGAAACCTATGTATATGATGCAAGCATGTGCCATCTGCTTGTGTCTTTGTAAGCATACGTCCATGTACGTCTAAGTATTCATTCGTGAGTGTGTGCGCGCGCGCGCGTGCGTGCGTCTTCGCACATTTCTGTGATTCACCAGACCTTCGGCCCCTCACTCCAGTAGTATTTCAGCCCCTCTCTGCTTCCTGAAATAGTTACCTAGGGTGGGGCTGGCTAATATCCGCCTCCTCTCTTATCAGGCAGCGGACGCCCTTCCGCAGCGTCGCTCCCATCAACATCTCTGTTATCTCTTTCGCGGGTTCAATACTGTTTGTGACATTTTAATTTTCTCCGCTGCCGGGGCCGTATCACCCGGAGTCTGCACATTCCTGGCGCGAGGGCAGGAGGTGAAACGCTGGAGCTGTCAGCCGGCCTGACTGACGCATGTCTTCATAGCAGCAGCCGGCCGCCACCTGACCTTTGTATTAGATTTCTGAATACCTGACAACTCTGGGCGACAGGAGGAGAGCGCGGCACTGCCGGCTATTATCAGGGGGAGGCGCGAGGCGCGGGGGCTCTCAGGGGAGGGGGAGAGGCGGATCACACCCTCCGAGACACTCATGTACACAGAGCTCCCACGGATGAGTTAATTATTATTATTATTACTATTATTAGCCATATAATTAGTATTATTATTATCATTTTTATTACTATGTGCATTAGTATTATTGCAATTACTTTAAATATAATTACTCTCATAATAATATTGACATTGTTAATGTAATTGATGCTGTGTGGATGTTACTATTGTTATAACTGTATTATTTTTATGAATATGCCTATTGTTATTTTGATTTTTGGTACTATTGTTATTAATAATATAGTGATGGTATTGTTGCCGTAATTTTTATATTATTAATATTATCCCGTCGTGGCGCACTAGTTAGTTTAATCAAGTGTTATATAAACTTTAAACACAAGAGGAGCTATACATAGCTCGGTGGAAGGCATGTCTGTTACAAGGACTTTTTTGTAATTTGAGGATCACTGGTTCGAATCCCACTGAATTTATCATGGACTCGAAGTCCAAGGATCGAGATCTATTTAGATGATAGTATTAACGTATACCTGCCTTCATCAGTCAAGGGTTGTTCGCAGCCTTTTGTTTTTTTCACATTTATATAACGCCAGATTACTTTTCAGAGCACCCTCTATTTCAGCATCCCATGAGTCCTAGTCTGTCTCTCAAGATCTTTCTAAAAAAATAATACAAAATACAAATAATAATTCATAAAAATAATACCTCGAGGCCCTTTCTGGCCCTGCTTTGTTGTCATTAGCATTCTGGATGAGCCCACCATCAGCATACATCTGGTGGGGCAAGGATCAAGCTCCTGTCGTGTCGTGAGGACACTAGGGCCCTGCGGGAGGGAGTCCTCCCATGTCCACAACCAGGAAACTGGACACCACTCCTTACTACATGGACTGGACACGAAGGGCCTCATTTATTGGGTTTTGGCGTAGGGGAGAACAGGAAGTCACCTTGCTGCGCTGTCCTACGTCAAAGTGAAAAGGCAGGAATGCACCGTATTTATCTAATACAGTGAATTCCTGTCCTTTCCCCCTGCGCTGGCGCCGTTTTGGTAGCCTTGCACCATGGTGCAAGGGTGCCTGTGTTGGCAGCAGGATTTCTTTTGAGCAGGAAGGGTCACTTTCCTGCACAAAAACAATCATGGGAGTCTTTTTCCTCTTTCAATTTGTGCCTCAAAATGCAGCGTACCTGGAAAGAAGAAAAAACGAGGAGAAATAAAGTTATTTCTCCTCGTTGTGCCTCCCCTTCGGAGGCATAAGGTTTTGGCGCATCCCCAGGTTTACATGGATTTGTAAATCTGGGAATGCGTCAAAATCCATGGGTGCTGCGTGGGAACACCCACTGCAATGCCCATTGAAAGTCTCCCTAGCGCAGAGTAAGGCAGCGTAGCGATTTGTGTGCCTTGCCTTACTTCCATGGTCGTCCGCAGGGGGGCAAGGAGGGGCAGGCCGTACTAGTGCCGTGGTGGAACATGTTTCAAGCAGAGGTGTTTTTTTAAGTTCCTCCCACCACACATGTAGTAGGCGTAAGTAGGACAAACTACACTTTTGTTAATGTTTTTAACGAGTATTGCACAGCAGCACGTCTTCTGTGCAGTATGGCTGAACGTTTTAAAAAATATATAAAGTTAAATAAGGATTGCCCCAAAATAAACAAGCATTGCAGACTGCAATTTGCAGTCTGCAGATTCAATGTGTCTCCCCTATGTGTCTTTATAAATGTTTTTCGCCATGGCTGCCGAGCTAAAAACATCGAAAAAGCCAAAATGCGTGTTTTTCTCTCTTTTTATTTGCTCACAAAGCGCGCCGTTTCTAATGTATAGGTCGCAAGTCCAGTATCATACAATATAATATATCAAAAAATGCCCCGTCCTGTTCAACGCCAAGGAGCACAGTAGATCCTTTAGAAGCGAGCATTTTACCATTCTAACTCACATCTGTGTCATCCTTTTTATAGTCTTCTTAAATGTAGCAGTTACATGCACTGGATTCAGTTCGCAACTTCAGTAGTTGATTTTCAGGAATGAATGGCAGCTGATCTACTTACACAATAACTCCTGACATCCCTGACTTCCACAACTGTAGGTTCTGCAGACGGTGGTGCGGGCGGCAGGTGCCATTCTTTTTTGTAATGCTGGCACTAGTCTCCAGCATGCCCAGTAACACACTGGGCTGCTGCAGTGCGACTGCGAGCCATGTTACCAAAAATAATGGCACCCACCGTCCGTGGGCCAGGGAGACTAAGAGTCAGTCAGTCCAGTACGGGCGGGCTACGGCCGGGCGGTGCGGGCGCCATTTTGCGAAGGCGGTGCCAGATGCCGTGCGTGCGTCATGTGACAGTCATTGGTAGCTGAGCACTGTGCTACTACCAATTAAATTTAGCATAGCGCTCACAGCTACCAATGACTTGGGACTACTCCGGCCGTAGGTCTAAACAGCCACACAGGAGGCTCAGGCAGCATTGCAGGCAGGCGAGGCAGCACTGTCATTGGGTGGCTAAGAGCTACCAATGATAGCTGCCTGCCGCATATCCTGCCATATGTAAATCGAGAGCTGGACCAATCATGGTCCATCTTCGACCTGCCCCTCCTCCCCCCGCTCTAGCCTGCAGCAAGTGCACACTGCGCAGGCTTGCTCCTCTCCATTCAGACGGAGAGAGAGTTGAGAGAGATAAGCAGCCTCTCTGTCCTGCGCAGCGCTGCAGAGAGGGCCTGGGTTTTGAAATTAATGACTTCGTTCAGAATAGATTAATAGTTTTAATCTAAAATTTTAATTTAAAACTTGAAGTTCTAGGGCTTTTTGACAGCCTATATGTTTTAGTTTGCTGCCTGGTATTGTTTAATTTCTAAAACGTGACATGAGGGAAAACAGAAGGAGAGGAAGGTAAAAATCAGGGCAGAAGCAGTCAGAACAATGGGGGGGGGAAGCAGTAAAAAAAACAACAAAAAAAACGGGGCAAAAGCAGGCTAAAACAGTCAGAACAATGGGGGAGACTAAGGAAAAAGAAGTAAAAGATATGGCAAATGCAGGAGAAAGCTCTCAGAAAAAAGGGGGGAGTGGAGAGGAAGGAAAAAGCATGAGAAAGTACTGGGGGAGAGGAAGGAGAAAGCTGTAAAAAACAGGGCAAAAGCAGGAGAAAGTAGTCTCGCCGTGCCTAAAAAAATGTATGTGCCTTTGTTTTAAGTAACTGGTGCTAATGTAAAACAGCATTAAAAAAGTAACTAGTGCTAATGTAAAGCGCTCTAATATTTTGGGTAGTGTTGGTTGTTGGTGGCGCTATATAAAACTTCACTAAAAAGTAACTTGTGCTTATGTAAAGCGCTCCAATACCTTTGGGCAGTGTTGGTGTTTTTTAAAACTGCACAAAAAAAAGTAACTAGTGCTAATATAAAGCGCTCCAATACCTATGGGCAGTGTCGGCATTTTTTAAAACTGCACCAAAAAAAGTAACTAGTGCTAATGTAAAGCGCTCCAATACTTTGGGTGGTGTTGGTTGTTGGCGGCGCTATATAAAACTTCACTAAAAAGTAACTGGTGCTTATGTAAAGCGCTCCAATACCTTTGGGTGGTGTTGGTTGTTGGCAGCGCTATATAAAACTTCACTAAAAAGTAACTGGTGCTTATGTAAAGTGCTCCAATACCTTTGGGCAGTGTTGGCGTTTTTTAAAACTGCGCAAAAAAAAGTAACTAGTGCTAATTAAAGCGCTCCAATACCTTTGGGCAGTGTTGGCGTTTTTTAAAACTGCACCAAGAAAAAGTAACTAGTGCTTATGTAAAGCACTCCAATTCCTTTGGGTGGTGTTGGCACTAAATAAAACTGCGCAAAAAAATGTGAAAAATAGAGTTGGTGGAGGAGGGGATCTGTGCAACAGAGTTCAGCGGGGCAAGCAGCGACCAGCGGGAGGTGGTCAAGCAGCCAAGTAAATGCGGGCAGCCATGGGGAGATTAAGTGATTTGCTTGTAATCGCAAAATGTGTAACTGAGGCCGGGGCAAAAGCAGGAGAAAGCAGTCAGAAAAACAGGGGAGAGGAAGGGAAAAGTATTAAAAAACAAGGCAAAAGCAGTCAGAAAAACTGGGGGAGAGGAAGGACAGAGCAGAAAAAAATGAGGCATAAGCAGGAGAAAACAGTGGGTTTATATTTTGTGCCACCATGGAGACATTGGGGGTTATATGATTTAATATCTAGCGGGGTGGGGTTTTACCTGGTGATGTGGGATTATATCTGGTGAATGATGTGGATACTATACAGTGCCACTGTCAAGGCGCACTTGGCAAGTGCTGTGGGTTTAAAGCTGGTGGTGGTGCTGTGGCACGTGTTTTGGGTGCAATCTGGTGCTGCTGTGGAAACTCCTGTGCGTGCAGTCTGGTGCTGTGACAAGTGAAATCTGGCACTGAATATATATAATGTGTGTGCATCAGTGTGTGTACATATATCCACACACAGACACTTTTCTTTTTCAACTTTTCTGTTACTGCATACAGGGCTGTATGTATTCAATAAATAGTGCATTGTAGGTGAGTTATTTAACGTTCCCAAATCTCATCTTATCTATATAATTATGCATTATGCAAGGAAACCTGGTTCCCCTTGCAGGAGAAATTTAAAGGGAATTTTCAACTCCCTGCAGCTCATCTACAACTCAGTTTATTCAATACAGCCAGCCTGGTGATGAGCAGAGTATTTAATGATCCCCATTTCTTTTTAGAAATGGACATCCGAAAATATTTTTCAAAACGAAAATTGGATGATGTAGAATCTGATATTACAGAAGCAAGAAAAGAATCTAGACATGGTGAACAGGAGGAGGCAGAAGAACCAAGCACAAGCAGTTCTGCAGGTCCACTTTCAGCTCCAACAGAATCTAGCCATGATGTTGATGTTCCTGTAAATGATATTGGATTGTATTTTAATTCAGCAAAAAACTAACAGATGATGTAAAATACAATCTTCTAATAAATACGTATACTCTACCAGAAACGTATGACTTCAAGAAGGATTCAGGTGGAACACGCTGTTTCCGTCATGTGTGGATTAATCAATATTCACCATGGCTTAGCTACTCTGCACAACTGAAAGGTGCAATTTGCAAGTTTTGCAGTTTTTCCACAGCCAGTTCATCTTGGGATACAAGGAGCATTCATAACTACGCCTTTCACTAAATATAAAGACTTCCATGAAAGTGCACCCAAGCATGTCTCATCGTCTTGGCATAAAAACGCACAAGTGGATGCAACTCACTTTTTGGAGATCAGAAAGAAACCGGAAACTAGTATTGTTTGCCAAATAGACAACGCTGTGAAAAGGCATGTTGAAGAAAATCAGAAAAAGTTATTTCCAATTTTGTCTACTATCTTATTTTGTGGCACACATGACATTGCTTTACGTGGGAAAAAAAGTACAACCGAAAATGTGCAAAGTCTGTACCAATTTCGCATTGAAGCAGGAGATGTGATCCTAAAGAACCATCTGGAAAATGCACCAGTTAATGCACATTATACATCAGTTCGAGTTGAAGATGAATTGATTACATTATGTGAAGAAACATTAAGAGAAGATCTAGTATCCTTAATCAATAGGTCAAATGGACTTTCAATCATTGCTGATGAAAGTGCTGAGATATCTGGAAAAGACCAGATGTCACTTGGAGTACGTTTTGTAGACACAAGTAGCACCGTAGCTGTCATCAGAGAAGAATTCCTTGGATTTGCAACCTTAAAAGAAATGTATGCTATCTCAATTGCAAATATGATTATGGATACATGTTCTAAATTTGGATTAAACTTAGAAAAACTCCATGGACAAGGATATGATGGATGCTCTACAATGGCAGGAAAGGAAGGTGGCGTTCAAGCCATAATAAAGAGAAAATATCCTAAAGCTGCTTTTGCTCACTGTGCTGTACATAAACTTAATTTGGTTGTTAATGACCTAAATGCTGTTCCTGATATACGGAATTCTATTGGCACAGTGAAAGTCATTATCAAGTTTTTCCGTGAGAGTCCAAAAAGGAGATCTCTTATTCCTAATCTGCCATTGCTGAGTGAAACACGATGGACAGCAAAATGCAAGAGCATTCGAATTTTTAGCTCACACTTTGAAGAAATTTTTAAGCAATTAAGCCTACTGGGCACTACAGTATCAGGGAAAACACGTCAGGATGCATATCAATTGCAATGTTCCTCCAGCCCAGTGAGCTTTCTCTTTGGCTTGTCCATAATTTCAGATTACTCATCAAGATTGGAATCTGTAAGCCTGGCTCTCCAAGCTGTACAGCTTGATATCCTCAAGGTGTGTAATCACGTGCAAGACCTTCTGACTGTGTTCCGTGATCACAGACAAAAAGCAGAAGAGCAATTTAAGGACATTTTTACAAACGTTCAAACACTGGCAGAAAAACTGAACATTGAAATTTGTGTTCCCAGACAGTGTGGCCGGCAAGTATTTCATTCTAATTTTGGTTCCTCTTCTGTGGAAGAATACAATTGCCAGTCTATCTATGTGCCATACATGGACTCTATCATCGCATCATTAGAAAGCCAGTTTGGCAATTAAAACAAGAAAAATTTGAGTTTGTTCTCACTTTACCCAAAACATATGGCAAAAATGACACTTGAGCAATACAAATGCCATATTGCAAACATCAGAGAAATTTACGACATTGAAAACCTGGAAGCCGAAGCAGTCACATAGTTTCAGATCTGGTCAATGAAGGATGAGCAGTTTGACTATGGATTTCTGGATTTGCTAAACCACACAGATTTATTTCCATCAGTCCAGCAAGCAATTCTCATTGCTCTCACATTACCAGTGACCAGTTGCAAGTGGAAAGGTCTTTCAGCACAATGAGAAGGGTAAAAACCTGGTTGAGGTCGACAATGGCAGATTATCGCTTATCGGGTTTGTGTATGATGAGCATACATCGAGCAAAAATTGATGAAAACAAACAACAGCTGATTGAAAAAGTAATTGATAAATTTGCACAAAACTACAGATGTTTACAGTTCCTTTTTCGAGATCAGTACACTAACCAGTGAACAAAAACTGTATAAAACTACTACTCATTGCAAAATGTGACTGTTAAATTTCAGCAAGACTGTACATGTTTGCAGTTCCTGCAACAGTAATCCAGGTTAAGTTTATATGTTCTATTTTCCAATTTGGAAGAGAACAGCTGTTATTTTATTTATGGTAATATATTTGATTGTATTTATTTTAATATATTTAGTTAATACATTTCCAAAATAAATACATTTGTCATATATTTTAATTCTTATTCATTTGTCCGCGTTAACACCAAGTGTAGACTGACTCTACATGGTTTTTTTTTATAATGCAGTTACAGTGCCTTCACTGCCTTGATCATGTGTGTATGAATAATGTGGTGTATTCAATAGTGGTGACATAAAAACAGATAGAAATTGCTAATCAGACAATGGCAGCTTGATCCTTCCATTAAGCCTTTGTATCAGGCTTCTAAACCCTTTGCGTGCCTGTGCTTTTTCACTTTTGGCCAAGAGCCACTCCTGTCTGCAGCTCTGCTTTTTTCTTTGCCAACTGCTAGAAGGTGTGAATGATATCTACCAAAGGCCACAAAAGAAAGAGATGGCTGTGGCACAACAACCCTATTGTGTATGAGATCATATGCTTCCTGCCCCCCATGGCTCCTCCTGCACCCCAGTGTTTCTTGTGCCCCACCTGGCACATATAATGTCGGAGGATGGTGATGAGGTTAAAATCTTGCCCCCCCTGGAAACATTTCTGCGGACGCCCATGCTTACTCCATATCTATGAGGCCATTCAACGCCACTCAAAGTGGCTTTGTGTGACTTCATAAATATGATTTTGCAGTTTGCGCTGCCGGAGAATCCCAAAAAGAGACACTCCAGCGGCACAAGGGGCTCCTAAATATGACCCAAACTGTGGGACGGAGTAGAACATTCCATTGTAGAATAGAGAAGGGATGGCATGGGTGAAGAAACTTCCCTAAAATTAGAGGAACATCTGGAACAAAGAGGGAGTGACTAATACAGAATAGGATGACAATCTGTGTCTGTTTGATTACTTCCCTAAGAATCCTCACACCAAGATCCAATAACTGGCAACAAAGGAGAGGCAAAATCACGTCTCATACTACCAAGTGTGTAAAAATAGCAGGGTCAGACTGGGAACCAAAAGCAGCTCTGGCAAATTTTGTCAAACCAGTCCACATACTGCACGCAGCAAGTGAGCTTAGTGAGTAAGCCTGACCATTGCATGGGGGATTAGAAGCGGTCCACCCCCCAAGAAAGTTTGAAAACAATTGCAAATATGACCCTTTTTACAACACATTTTTCTTTATAGATCCTTGTCCAATCGTTGAATGGATGGATAGAGATTGGAGAGTGGCTGTATGGTTCAAAGAATGAATGAGTAGTTGTATGGGTGAGGAGAGGGTGGGTGAATTAATTTAAGAATGATGACAATGAATAAAGTCTTTTAGCTATGTGGAGCAAATGGTGTCAGTGCTCTGAACAAAGGCTGGTGTTCTCGTTTTCATTTCAAATTCTGCATTAAAACATCACGCTCTCAAAACACTGCAATCACTATTCCTTGTAAAACATGCATAGTCCAGGTGTATTTAACACAGTGCCCTGATTTAGTGCCTCAGACAATTAAATACAAAGCTTTAAGCTTTGATCTAATACGGGGCAGAGAAAGAGATAACCACATAGTGGCTGAATTGCCCAATGTGAAACCAGGAAACCTTGATTAAATCCCAGCTTCTATTTGATCTTATGTGTGTGATTCAAGGCAATTTCCATTTTTTCCAGTGCCTCCTTTTCCTTCATCACCACATGAGAGCACCTTGAAATACATTACTTCATGGTACGCAATGCACAAACACAAAATACTCTAATGTTAATCCATCTATAGAAAAACCCTAGGTCATGTATAAGGGGCAAATGACTTCTGACTACCCTATTGGTTTAACAATAGCATCCTCATCAGGGCAACGGCAGAGGAGCATTAATGTTTCTAAGTTCATGATGAGAATCACTTCTAACAATTGTTACTTAATGCTATAGTATAATTTAATATACTGAATTGAAATATGATCCAATAGTCACATTGTGAAAAGTACACAGTTTTGAATTTTGAAGAGTCTGTATCATATATGTACTGGATTCTTTGAACAAAGCAGCTCTAGACCCTTCACCGCCTTTTCTCTAAAGTTCAGCACTGCTTTTGATGGCCCACAGGAGATGGGAATCAACTACGTGCAAAAACAAATGTTTCTATGCGTGGTCTGACCAGAATGCTTTAGAATCATTTATTTTGCATTGTTGGTTTGTAAAGTGCCAAAGCATTGCAGGCAGGAAACGTGGTGGGTCTGGCGCCTAGCAACAAAACTGCCCCCACCAGCAGTAAAATCAGCCCCATCATGTCATCCCACAGGAAACACATTTGTTGCCTGGTGCAGCCAGTTCAGGACTGGCTTCCAATCACAAATAACTACAGTCTCAGAGATGAATTTTGTGAGAAACAAATTAGCGCAGCATGGAAGCAACCATCTCCCGTCCTATAGCCACCACAGATCCAAGATCCTATCAGTAACAGCCTGACATTGCCTGCACAGCCGTGAGTACCCACGGCCCTGTCTAGGGCGGTGCGACTGGTGTTACTGCACCGGGTGCTGACTTTGGGGATCGCTGTGCTTGCAAGTATATTATAGTTTTAAAAGCACCTGCTGGCACTTTCTTTGCCTCCAGCAATTTTCATACAACAATACAAATGTCAAGATAACTCCACTGATTAATGTTTTCCTGGAGTGAGATTGGAGTTTTGTGTAGTGGAAGTTTTGACTAATCATGAAGTAGCGCAGAGGGTTAGTACGCCTGTGCAAAGGACTGTGTACCATGCAGATCACAAAGTGCATATAATGTAAACAGGTCAGTGCTTTTGTCAGAGAGATCCTTTAGTTACTTGCAGTGTATAAGTTAAAATCCTAATATAGAACAGTGAGCTAATTCAAAGAGCTGCATGCAAACTACAAGGTATAGATTAGAGAGGTATGATTTTTTCCCCCCAGTCCTTCATTATTCTAATGTTGCAAAAAGGGTTCATTTAGGTAAAAAAAAAATCGTATTATTAAATGTAACCCCCAACCATGGTGTTATGTTTTAAATTCTGAGTTTGTGCTTCTCCAGACCAAGCACTTTTAAACTATACTGTGCATCAGTAGGGATCACATATGCCTCCTACACCTTGTAGCCCTCTATCATATTTAACATTACTATACACTGATTTACACACATATGAATGATTTTCACTATGCAATGTGTGTGATGTAAAGTGCTCTGACACCCTACAGTGGTATGAGTGGCGCTATAAACCTAATTAAATGCATCTGAGCAAGACAGTGGTTATGGAGACTTGAGGGGCACTGTTAAATCCGTGGCAAAGGTGTTCATTGGGGGGCACCAACAAACATGATAACACAGGATGCCACTAGCGCTAAAGCCGGCCCTAAGAGTAGTCAAATGGAACATCCTGTATTGGCATATCCTAGTAGCTTAGGACCTCAGGTGTGAGCGGCAACAGTAAGAGGCCCAGGTTGGGAGAGTCAGGAGTAGTAAGCAGACGGCAAGAGACTGCAGTGGCAACTCATGCAGCTGAGGGGCGGCAGGGGACAACACATCCCCAACACAGGCAGTGGCCTGTGGAGGGCAAAAGACAAAGCCGCTAATGTACACAGCCTGAGCAGCAGCAAAGCCCCATAGAGTACCTTCCACCTCTCTCTGTGGAGCAGATCTCCACCTAGGAATGAAGCAAGTGATGTGTTTTGTGCAGCAGCGGCTCAAGTACCACGCTCAGCATTAAAAGGCGCAGCGTCCAATGAAGCATTGGGTCACAGCCCATACATGTCTCCAAACGGAGAGGGAGCAGGCAGAGACTCTGAGAATTCCCCAGTTGAATAAGCATCACCATTCAAAGATAGTGAGGTGGACGCTTCATCAAAGGATCGCAGAGTCGCACAAGACAAGATTCTGGCATTGTAATTTTTAAACCAAGTGACATCTTCAAAAGAAACCCTAAGGCAGCAGTTGTACAGGCAGGTGCCTCCATAGAATATAACTGGATGCCAATTTGGAACCAAGCTGGTCCATGACAAAGTACTCGGCTGCCATTTTAGGCCCAGGCATTTTGATGACTACGACCTCATCAATAAACAGAGAGGCAAGAGAAGCAAATAAAGAGACATAAGAGCAACACTTGAAAGAAAATGTGACGGCCATCAAAAAAAAAAGATGCAAAGTGGTCTTTGCAAAATAAACAAAGAAAAGAAGGTCAACTCCAGTTAGTGCTGAAGAAAAGATCAGTATGAAAAAGATGATCTCACATTAACATTTAGGCCCCGACAACAGAGAAACCAACAAATCAAGTGACTTTAATTTCCCCATTAACACACGTTGGATGGCGGACAAACTCAAGAGCCAGACTGAGCAAACAAAACCCCGGGGAAATTAAGCCTCTCTTTTATCTGCATTTAAGTGCCGCATTTTTACCAAGCGGCAAAACAAAGAATATGGTGGAGACAATTGTGAATATTGGCATGTATTGAGTGATCTGAGTCAATCAAAGGCATCAGTGAGCAGAGCCTATCTCACTCAAAAAAACTGGCTAGACGGCAGTGAGGGCATGATATATCTGGCATCTAAGCAAACACAGGAGTGACGACTGCAGGCCTGAGCGAATAACTACTTTGACAAATTCCTGTATGAAACTAAAAGATACATTCCAGAAATCAACGAAGAAATGAGAAAATCATGAGAGGAAGATGCAAAAGAAATTAAGGCATAGTGGGAAATGAAGTCACACTTTTGTGATTGAGTAGGCAGGGGTCAGCAAATCACAACAGAGAGTACTTCCAATTCCACATCCATGATGCTGGACATCACTTCCTGTTCCTGCCCCAGAGACTGTACAGGAAGTCTGGGGAGGAGTGGAGCATTTCAGTGTAGGCCAGGGCAGGGATGGCAGGAGTGGAGACAGGTTCTTCCAGAAGCAGAGTAACAACTCTAATAGAGAGAGCATGAAGAATCAAAATAGATTAGCAATCGATGTCTATGTTGTTATTTACCTGTGGATCTTGACAACAAGACACACCATTTCCCTCAACCCTTGCTTATCTGAAAGTGTCATTCACATGTCAACCCACAGGATAATCATTTGGTGATTTAAGTATCAGTCATTGTGATTGATGGCATGTTGCTCCATTACAGTTGAATACGCATCATGAAGTGGCAAAGAGGGGCAAAATAGTACATCTCCTTGCACCACCATGGTGCACTGCAGACCGCCTCTCCAAAGATCTGTTGAATGTGGTGTAAGGAGAAAGACTGAAGATAGCAGCGTGGCCCTGCACAAAGTGGGTTACTGAAGCAGTGAAAATAGAAAAAATGGCACCTTGAGACTCTTATTTATCAATGTGCTTAAACCCAAACTAAGATGGTGGCTTTGATCACAAGCCAACAAAAGTCACACTTCCCAGAACGGAATTTACTCACAGGACACTGCTGGGTCCCTGTACTTTCCAAAGACTTATGCTCTAATAGCAATCATATTGTGACTCATAATATTGAATAGATAGTGCAGATTTACCTACACTTTTGTCAAAACAAAAATATATATTGGGATTTTAAAGGTTTTAATACATAAGTTTTAGATAAAATATGTCTGTGCCAGAATAGCTTCATCACAATTTTGTGTCTTACGAAGAAAGGCAAAACAGATTCTGGTAGCACTGAGTATTCTCTGTCTAAAAGAAAAATATGGAAAAACTGATATACATGCGATTCAAATTTATGTCGTTTGTAAATAATCAGGCAACTCACGTCAGTCTCTCATTTATTAGTTCACATTAACTAAAATAAGGCAGTAATTGGATTGCTTCACTTCAAACGTATGTTTATTCGTTATGTTTTATTTGCTGGTAAGATAAATAATGAAAATAAAAGCGCTGATGTCTGTCCACAATCGATCCATGAGCACCAAAAGTGCGAAGAAGTGTTCAATTTAATATACTGCGATTTTTAAAAAAAGTAATTCAATGTAATTCTTAATACAACTGCTCTAGTAAAATTATAATTTGGGGAAGTCTGCTTGACTATATTGCTGCATTCTTCCCTTTTAACTGTAATGTCTAATCATCATGTGAGAATTGCTTCAGCTGATCATGACTGAAGCCAGAGCTTTTGCATACTGCGTTTTTTGATCATTAACTGGCAATGTATGCATATATGTATGTGGTATTTCTATAGCGCAAACCTAGCCAAAAGGCAGCAGAGCGCTGTACATGGTCAAAGTCCAGCATAAAGTCAACGAGTGATAGGAGAGGTAGCTGGTTTCTGGACTGTGAATGTATCATGATGTAGTGATCTTTAAAGTCTGGCCTCTTAAATTAGTTTCTCGATTGAAGCAGTGTTGGGGCAGTCTTGGGTGTTCCAGATCCTGGGTGCAGAGATATAAATGGCCTGCTGCCTTGTTTTTTCTTTTTGCACTTCTTAGTCTGCAGACTTCCTAGTCTGCAGGCTTCTTAGTCTGCATTCTGATGGTGTCCTGGATATGGATGTGCCGAAAACCAGCTGAGATGTGAGCTTGTCTGCAAGATAAGCGGGGGTGCAGTTTGTGATGATTTTGTAAATGATGCTGCTGGTCTTGAAGATGGTGCAAACAGGAAAGAGGAGCCAATGGAGTTCCATCAACTCATATGGGACTGAAGAATATGTGATCATATTTCTTTAGGCCATGGAGGACACATGCTGCGGTATGTAGGATGCCCTTACGCGGTGCCGGTGTAGAGTCTGGAAGTCCATGGAGAAGGGAGAGTACAAGGGCTTGATCAGCAGTTATGAAGTCACTTTCTAGAAGAAACAGTTTCACTTACTTTAGAGGTGAGAACTGTTACTAGGACGTCTTTATTTTTTTCCAATGTGCGATTGAGGGTGAGATTGATGCTCAGGGGGAATACAAGCAATTTGCAATTCAGTGAAAGTGTGGGTCAGAAGCTGTCGTGGTTCATGTCATTGAGCCAGGCTTGTACTATTTCATGTTTGTTGTTCTTGGCAAATAACAGGAATTCTGTCTTGGTTGGGTTGAGTTTCAAGTAGTTGTGAAAGATCCAGGACTGGATGATGTGCAGGCACTGTTTAAGGCATTGGATGTCTGAAGCAGAGGAGACTTTCAGATAGAGTTGTGTATCATCAGCATATTGGTGAATCTTGATACATTTATTTGTGAGAAGAAATCAAAGTAGCTCCATGTACAGGTTGAAGATGGCAGGGGGCAGTATGGAACCCTGGGGTATTCTGCTGGTTACAGGGATCTTTTAGAATCTGATGGTACCTATGTGAATAAATGGGTGCTAGTTGAAAAGTAGGAGGAGAACCTGTGAAGGAGATTGCCATTGAATCGTATTTGAGACACTAGAGCGCTTATGAGTGTAGGATGGTCGACTGAGTGGAAGGTAGCTGAGCGGTCCAGCAATATCAGTGGCAGTGTTCATTTTCATCTGTGGTCAGGAGGTCATTGTCAACCATGTGTAAGGTGGCACTGAAGGTTGAGAGATGCAAAATGACTCAAAGTGTAAAATAACTAAAGGAAGCAAAAGCATACTGTTCACAGAGAAGAGAATAACGTAACAAAATATATTTATACAGCATCTTTATTCAGCTTGTTCTATGCAGAACTTTTTTATATCCAATTATTATTACCTACTGACCCTGTGTGCTTGTTTTGTTCGCAGTGTAAAGATGAAAGTCTCATTTGACCATGTTGGCATTTGCACCTGTAACCATAGGTTAAATACATATCTCAATGAGCGTCTTAAGACCCGCAGAGTTCCAATGCAAGGGTTTAATGTGAAAGGGAGATTAAAGGAAAAAAGATGCATTCAATTTATAGAGATACTCCTGTATTGACATTTTTACATTTAAAAATTAAATATAGATTCTATTAGACTGTGGGCAACAAGACTATACATGTAAGTTGTGCAGTGATGTATATACTAGTGTGACTGGAGTGTATGTTTTACCAAAGTGAATTGCTTCCCCTTGTCTGTTGCTATTTGCAAAGGGAAACCTTCTCTAATAGATATTCTTTAAAGAGTGGATGCCGAACAAGATGGCCGCCAGGTGAGGAGCTCTGACCGGGAGCTCCCGGGCTGGGGTTTTGCCTTTTGGCTTTTGCCCCTGGATACTGCCCGCCTGAGACTCACCTTGCCCAGAGATCGCGTCCTGTGGATTCCCAGACTCCCAGCCCTGTTAATTGGTGACCCCGATCGCCGGTCTTGCCGATCGTCCTGAGGATGCCGAGAATCAACGGTGCCTGAGGCTGCCTGGCCGCGTCTCCCCGTCCGATACGGAGACAACAGTGCAGCCGCCGCTGCACTTCAGTGAATTTGACGGGATCTGAGATCGGCTTCGGTGTCCCTATGCTGTGAAGCATCTTCAGGATCCGTCGTGCTTCGGCTGGGCAAAGCAGTGATCGAGTGAAGCAGCCCTTAGATCACTGGGTCGGATGCGCTCTCGTTGGGCGCAAGATGGCGGAGTGCCCATCGGCGGCGCTTGCTGCATAGCGGAGCTCCGGTTTCCCTCCTCGTGCACGGATTGCGGACAGAGTGCAACACAAGTCTCAACAAGGCAACCACCATACAGGGCGCTCATTCATTTTGGTCCCTTTGAGCCCTATAAGTTTGGAGGCACGCTCCGGTTCTCGGCTCTGCCTGGCCCTAAGATGGCGACCGCTCAAGTGGCGCTCGCACTCAAATAGCGTCATATCAGTGGGGCACAAGTCCCCGGGGCATGTTGACGACAGCAACGGTCAAGACCTCATACTCAGCTATACCGGCATGTGGAATTGGCATCCGCCCAGCGGAAGACATTCAACCTGCATCATGTGTAATTTATCGAGGTCCATGTCCTGGATTCTCCATCTTGCGGTCTCAACAGACTTCCTGATCGTCTCCTACCACTGGCCAGGGCCTTGTACTCTCCATTCTGTCCATCGCCCTAATCGATCCCCTCTTGGAATCTCCTCCACCCCTCTTTTCAGGTATCGTCACTGTGAGGCACCCTTTTGCCCCCTCCTTCGGTCTTGTTCCTTTTCTAATGCGACCCAACGCAGTGAGGGAGTCCGGCCCTGGATGTTGCGGATCTTCTGGACCCTTGCCGGCTTGGTGACCTGCCTACTCTGACTTTGTGGTGTTTACCCCTGACGTACTACCCTCCATGGCCGGTCGGCCAGACCTAAATCTGCTTCCCTACCCCCTTTCTATTCCCCCCTACTCCCTATGCACCATAGGACTGGTCTACTACTGGTCTACTATGTAACTTGTAACTCTCCCCCCTTCCCTCCTTCCTCTCCTGGGGACTTGTTTCTTCTTTATTTGACTTTGCAACTGTAACTACTGTAACCTTGTGCCCTTTAACAAAGCACTCCTTCTCCCCTTGTTGGGGAGGGATCCAGCATTTATACCCTGGAGTCTCAGAGACCCCTCTGAGAGAGTCCACAGCGTCAAGGGAGCCACACACAGCGGAGGTGTGGGTATGGCGCCCCTTGCCAAAGCACTCCCTCTCCCCTTGTTGGGGAAGGATCCAGTATGTATGCTCTGGAGTCTCAGAGACCCCTCTGAGAGAGTCCACAGCGTAAAGGGAGCCCCACTCAACGGAGGTGTGGGATTGACACCATTTCCACTGGGATCACAGCATACCGGACGTTGGTCACTGTTCTTCCTCGGCTCCCGGTAGTTTTTCTTTCACCCTCCCCCACCTCTTTCCCTCCTTCATTCTTTGTCTACCTCCCCAGCTCCTATCCCATCTCACCTGAATCTCTCCCCTTGCCTGCTTTTTCCCTTACGTATATGTTTTTTTAATCGCATGTAACAACGTAACTATGCTCTGAAACTGTGTAACTTTGTAACTATGTAACTTGTAACTATGGTCTAAAACTCATGTAAAGTGCTCTGATACCTCTGGGTCTAGCAAGCGCTATATAAAACTTTTCAAATAAATAAAATAAAATAAATAAGTGCACTCCAGAGGATCCCTCAAATACACAGCTGACTGGATCACTGACAGAATATTGAGTACCAGAATATCGAGTTACAAAAATATCGGGACATAAATTACGTTGTCAAAAATATCGACCTCCTATCTTCATAATGGTAAGTACAAAAATATCAAAAAAAATATCATTGTTAAAAATATCGAAGTACAAAATATCGTTTTTTTATATGTATAAAAAATAATGCAAAATAAATTAAATAATGCATTTAACTTAAAAAATATTGAGATTTTTTTGTAAATTGTAACAATTATAAATTATAAATGTAATTTAAAAATAAATTAAACATACATATATAAAATGTAATATATATATTTACTTAAAAATAATTAATTAATAATTTTAATTGATTATATAAGGTTACAAATATATTAAATATTATAAATAAATATATATATATATAAATACATCTGTAACATAAAAATTATTAAAAAACAATTATATTATAAATTAAAATATTAAAATATTTAATATTTTTAAACCTACATTTTACACTACATTGAGTGCAACAGTAGGGAAGGTGTTGGATAGCGTAGGGAAAAAAATTACAATTCCCACTCCAGCGAGTGCAACAGTAGGGAAAGTGTTGGACAACGGAGAGGAATAATTTACTATTCCCACTCCAATGAGTGCAACAGTAGGGAAAGTGTTGGATAGCGGAGGGGAATAATTTACTATTCCCACTCCAATGAGTGTAACAGTAGGGAAAGTGTTGGATAGCGTAGGGGAAAAAATGACTATTCCCACTCCAGCAAGTGCAACAGTAGGGAAAGTGTTGGATAGCGGAAGGATAAAAATTACTATTCCCACTCCAGCGAGTGCAACAGTAGGGAAAGTGTTGGATAGCGTAGGGGTAAAAATTACTATTCCCACTCCAGTGAGTGCAACAGTAGGGAAAGTGTTGGATAGCGGAGGGGAATAATTTACTATTCCCACTCCAGCAAGTGCAACAGTAGGGAAAGTGTTGGATAGCGTAGGGGTAAAAATTACTATTCCCACTCCAGCGAGTGCAACAGTAGGGAAAGTGTTGGACAGCGGAGAGGAATAATTTACTATTCCCACTCCAATGAGTGCAACAGTAGGGAAAGTGTTGGATAGCGGAGGGGAATAATTTACTATTCCCACTCCAATGAGTGTAACAGTAGGGAAAGTGTTGGATAGCGGAGGGGAAAAAATGACTATTCCCACTCCAGCAAGTGCAACAGTAGGGAAAGTATTGGACAGCGGAGAGGAATAATTTACTATTCCCACTCCAATGAGTGCAACAGTAGGGAACGTGTTGGATAGCGGAGGGGAATAATTTACTATTCCCACTCCAATGAGTGTAACAGTAGGGAAAGTGTTGGATAGCGGAGGGGAATAATTTACTATTCCCACTCCAGCAAGTGCAACAGTAGGGAAAGTGTTGGATAGCGGAGGGATAAAAATTACTATTCTCACTCCAGCGAGTGCAACAGTAGGGAAAGTGTTGGATAGCAAAGAGGAATAATTTACTATTCCCACTCCAATGAGTGCAACAGTATGGTAAGTGTTGGACAGCGGAGGGGATAAAATTACTATTCCCACTCCAGTGAGTGCAACAGTAGGGAAAGTGTTGGATAGCGGAGGGTTAAAAATTACTATTCCCACTCCAATTAGTGCAACAGTAGGGAAAGTGTTGGATAGCGGAGGGGAATAATTTACTATTCCCACTCCAATGAGTGCAACAGTAGGGAAAGTGTTGGATAGCGGAGGGGATAAAATTACCATTCCCACTCCTGTGAGTGCAACAGTAGGGAAAGTGTTGGATAGCGGAGGGGTTAAAATTACTATTCCCACTCCAGCGAATGCAACAGTAGGGAAAGTGTTGGATAGCGGAGGGGAATAATTTACTATTCCCACTCCAACAAGTGCAATAGTAGAGAAAGTTTTGGATAGTGGAGGGGATAAAATTACTATTCCCACTCCAGCGAATGCAACAGTAGGGAAAGTGTTGGATAGCGGAGGGGAATAATTTACTATTCCCACTCCAGCAAGTGCAACAGTAGGGAAAGTGTTGGATAGCGGAGGGTATAAAATTACTATTCCCACTCCTGCGAATGCAGCAGTAGGTAAAGTGTTGGATAGCGGAGGGGTAAAAATGACTATTCCCACCAAAGAAAATTCAAATTTAAAAACAAACAAAATATCAACTACAATACAAAATATAATTTAAAAAAACAAAAACAAAACATATATAAAAATATAAACATTTACAAAACATAGAAACATATTATAATGTAGAAAAATCTAAAATTTACATAAAAGGATTACTTTTTTAATTTAACAAAAAATTAACAAACAAATAAATATTTTGGAATAGAAATTAATTTTAATCAAAACAAATATTTATTACATAAATGTAATATTTCTTTTCCTACTCTATTCCACCACACAATTTACAACACACATCTAAATAAAAAAAGTATACCTCCATAGTTAACACAATTAATTATCAAATAAACAATTATTAATAATTAAAAAACACATTTAAAAGGTAAAGATTAATGTACTAACCAAACGTTACAGCTATAGAACATAAATCCCCAAACAAAATAAAAATAAACAATTACCAAAAATATTTATCAATTAATAAATGAATAATAATGATCAAGTAATGATTAATTAATTTAAACTAAATTACTTTTCACCCTCTACCCCAATAAACACCAAAACACACACCTAAAAATATTTACACAATTTCCATAACTCATTTTACAATAATAAATTAATATCAATTAACTACAAATCATTAATTAATTTAAAAAAATGTAGGGGGTCATTACGATGGAGGGCGGATCGCCACCGCCCGCATGGCGGTGGCGATCCGCCCTCCATTTCCCTCTGCCCGCCACCCATTTACCCCCGCCATATTAGCATGGCTGGGGGTCAGCGGCGGATGAAAATACCGCCCGCCGCGTTACCGCCTGTCGGATTCCCGACCGTGCGTGGCAGGCCTAATATGGTGGCGGTGTCTGTGAGACACCCCCATCCATATTAGGATGCAGGCGGAGAGGTGCCTTTTCATGGCGGCATTACCGCCATGAAAAGGCAGGCAGTATTCGCTTTAGGGGGCCCGTTGCGGGCCCCCAGGATGTTGGGGGGTGGGGGTGCACATGGGGGTACCTATGGTACCCCCCTGCGTTTGCATGCACAAGCGCGGTGCCTGTCACGTTGTGCATGCAAAAGCACAACATGCATTGTGTACCTTGCGGCGGGTGCTGCTGACAGCACTGCCCGCCGCAATGTAAACTATGCGGGATGCGCCCGCCAGTGTGGCGGGCGCATCGTAATGTGCCGGGCGGGACCGCCGCGACGTCAGCGGGTGGTCCCTGGCTCCGTTGCGGTGGCGGGCGGACGTAGTCCGCCCGCCGTCGTAATGGGCCCCTTAGTTCCCACCATTTACCACTATAAACCCCACAACTCACACATCAAAATAATTACACAATTGCCATATTTAAATTGTAAATAATTAATTAGCATTAATTAACAAATAATTAATTAATTATAAATAAATTACCTCCCACCATATTCCCCTATAAATGCCACCACCAATTTCTTAAAACTTGACACAATTAACATAATTAATTAACAATTAATTAACTAAGTAATAACAATCAACAAGCAAAATATAAATAATTATTAATAAATTAATTCACACAATTATCACCATAAAATAAAATAAAATAAATATTATATTAAAAATATTAATAAATGTATTAAAATTAAATTACTTCCCACCCTACTCCCCTATCAACCCACAACCCGCTCCTAAAAAATAACACAATTAACATGATTACCAATTAATTAATAATAATTAACAACCAATTAATAAATAATTAATAATACATTATTTCCCACAATTAACAATATAACATATTAAATAAATAAATATTATTTAATTAAAACTATTAATAATTTAATCATAATTAAATTACTTCCCACCCTATTCCCCTATAAACCCACAACACGCTCCTAAAAAATGACACAAATAACATATTTGCCAATTAATTAATCAATAAAAATTAACAGCCAATTATTAATTAATTAATATTACATTTATTCCCACAATTAACACTATAAAAAAATAAATACTAATAAATAAAAATTAATATTCAATTTATTATAATTAAATTACTTCCCACCCTATTTCTCTATAAACCCACAACCCGCTACGGAACTAAAATGCAAAATTTTATTAAAATAAAATTAATAACTTCTAAAAATGTAACACATATATTAAAAAACAAATGCAATACTTACACAAAAAAATAGAGCAAGTACATGTAAAATACATACTAAAATCCATAACACTAACTAAAAAAACGATATTTTTAACAACTATATTTTTGCAAACGATATTAATGACTTCGATATTTTTGAAAACGATATTTCTTTTCTTAAACTCGATATTCTTGAGCACGATATTCTTGCAGTCGATATTTCTTTATCTCGATATTCTGCACTCGATATTAGTGCAAGTCGACATTTCCCACTCGATATTCTGACTCTTTACCCAGCTGACTATTGAGGGTCAGATAGACACCTAGAGATGGGAATATCTTTCTGCGTTTCTACCACAGAGCCTTTCAATGCTTCCAATAGGCAAATAACTCGGGGATGAGAAGCCTCCAGATGCACGGGGGGATATGCTGCCGCACCATAGAAAACTTTATAAATAAATAAATAAGTGCAGGGGTGAGGAGCCCTTGGGTTTTAGAAGCACCCAGATTCAGAAGTGAAGATATTCTGAAGTGGAGTAGGCCCCAGGTGCAGGGATTAGGACCCCCCACATAGGGTGAAGGACTGGGAGATCTGTTGTTGGAGTAGGCCCCGGGTGCAAGGGTGGGACTGTCCGCTGATGCTGCAGAAGTGAGGAGATGCCTAGGTGGAGTATCACCCTGGTGAATGAGTGGTGATCCTCCACCTCGGGTGCAGGGGTTAAGGAGCCCTTGGGTATGTGGAGTATAATTGCCAACCATGCTGATTTAAGCGGTATTCTACTGCTTTTGCAGAAACAGTACAGCCTATAGACTTAGGTCCGCCATCCTGTGGTAAACAGGGACCGTCCACAATACATGCGGTGGTCCCGCATACCAAATCAGGATGTGACCGCCACCATGGCGGTCGCATTTTGGTATTTAACATTGCGGAGGATGCTGCTCACAGCAGCACCCGCCGCGAAGCGAAAAAGCCATGTTGTGCATTTCACTGCACTACGTGGCGAGCACCACACGGTGCCTGCCACTTGGTGCAGTGAAATGTAGGGGGGTGCCATGGGTACCCCCACGTGCACCCACACCGCCCCCAACACAAGGGGGGGCCCGCAATGGGCCCCCAGAGGCATTCTCCACCAGCCTTTCCATGGCGGCATTGCCGCCATGGAAATGCCGGTTTTAGCCATCATCATAATTTGGTGGACGGTGCCTGCTAGGCACCGCCACCATTTTATGGTCCCTTGACCGTCCGCCAGGCAATCTGAATGATTGCTTATGGCGGACAAGTGACGGACGGTCTTTCCGTCCGCCGTAGTCAGGAAACGATTCCCACCGCCATCCTAATTGGGCCGTGGGAATATCGGGGTCTGGTTGCGGAAGTACCGCCACCGCATGGCTGGAGGTTGCGGTCCTTCCGCCATCCTAATGAGCCCCTAAGATAAGTCATCCTATTGCTTCTAGGGAAACAGCACTTCTGAAAGGCCAAAGCCAGAAATCTCTGCAAGAAGACACTTAGCAAAAAGTCTAAGTGAAATCTCTGCAGGAAGACACTTAGCTAAAACTCTCAGAAACACTGATGCACAGATATGTTTCTGCGGGAAAAGAACTATTAGTGAGGTTAAGGCTGATCACTATGCTCAAACATCACTTATTCACATCATACATTTTATTTCTTGTTTTCTGTGCCAAAATCCATCAAGTCACTTCCTCTGATCTGGGTCCAATGTCATTGGATTTAATTTTCACGGGTGTCTCGCCTAGGATGGCATTAAGATGCAGCCCCCGATTCATCCACTCTTTAATTTCTAACAACATTTGGCCCGAGCCACCAAAATGCTTGCATCACCACTCACTCTGGGCTTGGCCTGTGACTGCCCTGTGCTGCTTGATGGTTAGCTGTGCTGTGTAGCACCCTGAAGAAGTTTAAGGGAGCTATAAGGCCGATGACATTGCAAGATCTGAATAAACCCAAGTTTGCTTTGCTGTGTGAGAAATTGAGCTACTAATCAAGTTAGAATGACACAAGAGGGAAGGTTCTGTGATGTGGGCCATTGCCTATTGGTTTGTGTGCTATTCTGCTATCTAAGGTCTCAAAACTGTCAGAACTGAGTTACCCCCATAATCACATCCAACTGTTTCTCATTGGGTACTGTATTTGTGCATTCCTGCATACACACAATGTACTGCCACTTCTATGACAGAATATTAAAAAAAACAATCTTAAAAAGCACAAATATTGCCAAAATAATATAAACTACAAAATGATCGCGACCCTATACTAAAGCAACACATGCCCAAATATCAACTACAGAAGTATCGCCATATAATATCTAAAATACTACATACTAAAATATTGAAAACAAAGATAAAGACATACAAAATATCGTTACCATGTTAAACATACACAAAACTACACAAACATGTAAACAAAATATTGACAACGGAAATATCGTTAATATTAGAAAAAGATACAATAAATTTAAACATACTACATTAATAGTTAAAAAGTACAATTAAACACAAAATTTAAATATATTATAACAAATATTTCAATAGCTAAACACAATATAAAATATTTTTATATTTTATTGAAAATAGATACAAACATGTAATTAATATAAATTTACAAATAATAACATTACAACATTAATAAAATTACAGAATATAGGGGCTCATTACGATGGCGGGCGGAAGCACAACCGCCGTGCTGGCGGATGCAAAAACCACCAGTTACCGCCGGCACGCAGCAGTCCACACGCCCGCCCAATTACGATGCGAAAAGTAGGCCAAACACCGCCGGCAAGCCAGCAACACCGTCCGCCATCAAAGTGCGCCCGTACACGTAGCGGCGCAGCCTAACTGACACACACCGTCCGACGAAACACGTCCCGCCCGGCGTATAAATTACGATGCCGCAAACAAACGGCTCCCACGGCCAAGAGATACCGTACGACAAACCGAAGCGGTAACACGGACGCCGAGCACGGACAACGAAGAAGCGGCTCCCCGAGCATGAATCCAGCACTGCAGGCCCTCCCCATGCTCCTGCTGATGCACCACCAAGGACGCAACGTACCGCGGAGACGCAGGTAGGCACACACACAACAAGTGCACGCAAACAGCGCACACAGTGCAAGGGCGGAAAAAGCGGACAACCCCCCACCAGCGCGTGTACACTACACATCCACCATTGCATCCACATATGACACACAGGCCAAATCGTAACATCGCGTAACACATGTGTACACACCACCTGGGACTAGGAACCAACAACCCCGTCACGGCCCCAAAGCGGCGATGACGCCGCCACACATGCGCACAACGCAGAGGCCAACCGCAGCGCCATGCATGCGTCGCACACAGACACAGGGACACAACCAAGCAGCACACACATCAGCCCCACCCCGAACGCACATGACACGTGACAGGCCTGCCACAGACATGTCCCCAACGCCCAATTCACGGACAACACCCAACGCCACACAACCGACGCACACATGTCAGTGAAGTCACGCAACAGCAGGACACACCCCAGTGTAACAAACATGGCGTAGCACACAGCGGCGGCAACACCAACTAGGAGAAGCAGGGCCCCTTCGGGAAGAGGAACGCCAGTACCACACTGAAACACCCATACCACCCTGCACATATGAACAAGACATATAAAAGCGGAACACCAAAGAGCCCGGGGACCGACAACAGGTGGCCCAAGAATAACATTCACACACAAGGCCCAACGCAGAGCGGAAAGGCAGCCTGCCGCCCACAGAAGGGAGAGCAGACAGCACTGAATGACCTTCCATTCCAACTCCGAAACCACAGCCCTACGACAGAAGCCGGTGAATACAGCCATTGTCCAAGAATAGACCAACACAGGCATGCCGAGGAGACCGACCACAGGGCAGATAGCGCATATCACAGAAGCACACAACGGACGGGGAAGAAAGAAGTAAATACTCCCCCATGTCGGCCACATGCAAGTTAATTGGAAGGAGTCACACATCACTGACCTTGAACTGTCTGAGAAGCATGTGGGATGAGGGCCCGTGTCCTCCAAACAAGCCAACAGAACACAAGTCCTGTCTCCCTACGACTACACAGAGCTCACAGCAACCTCGGAGCGTGCACATTGCAGACTGCACACACAGCCGGAGCACGCCACCACAACGCACCGCTGCGAAATGGCAACCGCAACACACCTACCCAACTACGCCGAACAGCTCAAGCTGTACAAAACCAACCTGTTTCAATCTCCTGTCCCTGCTGAACGTAAGTTACCGACTGACTTACCGCATCACATTGTTCAGCTGCGTCATGCCCGTCTTCTACTGTCGGAGGTGTCCCTACCAGCATCCCGTGGAGATATGCCTCTCCAACCCGGCATGTCTGAAGGCGGACCTGCTACCACTACTCCTCCCTCTGGACGCACACGACAGGGCCTGCTCTGCCTATGGGGGCATGGCGTATGTGGCCAACATCGCACCCGCACTGAAATGGGACCACTGTGCCTCCACACGACGGATCATCGAGAACAGCTACATCGAATGTCACCCAGCATGCCCCATCATGGTCCTCCAAGGGACAACTTACGAACAACACCTTGACAGCCACCATCCGCTACATTGGCTGGCAAACATGTACACCACCAATGACATGGAAGCCCTGCTGGACGGCATCGCATACCTGACAACCTGTAAATTCGTCGGACCACAACGCAGGTTCCCCGATTGACCTATGATGTCCAACCCCGCACCCATGCTTAGCTTCCGCACGGACTGGCCAGTCACCACCACAACAGCCATACCAAACGACCGGCAACTGTAACCACACCATCAACGACATCGCCATGACATCGGATATGACCGGGACATGCACACTGTTCCCCATCACATCCAGGAACACCGCATGCATCGTGGGAGGCAGTGGCATGGGCTCTGTGTATCGCACCCACATGGACGGAACTGCACGAACAACCAGGACACGACATGGATCCAGCGCACATGGACACACACACCGCTCAGTGGACATGAATAGGTCGCCTGGAGTCTGTGGGTGCTGCACCCCTCCCACCCCCACCCCGGGAATCCCATACCAGGACCTTTGCATGGACGACAAGTGCATACAACAACAACACGACCCCAGTGACTGTGACATGTCCAGTAACCACCACAGTGCAACAACAAGTGGCACGCCGCTGCATGCACGCAAGCACATGCCCTGATGTCATCTCACATGCACGCGTGCATGAGGAACAACCGCAGCAAACCTGTCACATGGAACTGAGATGGACTGTGCCCATGATGCCAAGCGGTCTGGTAGGCTACATGTATACCGTCTGTGTCAAAGTCCGCAGCTCCGCAGCTATACGTAAATGTACATTAGCACAGCCTTGGCCAAGCAGATGTCACTCTGAAGCCCACATCCCACATGCAACAGCCAATCACATGTAACCCCACACCCTATCCCATTTGCAATCATGCTCAGTATATCCTCAACATGTATTCCGCTGCCAGTAGTGTCCACTATACTGCATCACAGAGGACAGAAGACTCAATATAATGTTTGAAACCAAAACTGTCTCCGCTGACTCATTTCACAAGTACGAATGAGAGAGGATGAGAGTATGTGAAGTACACGGCAGTCGTGACATGACCATGTAGTCCACTGGTATTGGATGTCAACGCAAATGAGTAGCACAACTGTGGAAGACACACATGTGTCGTGTGAAGTCGTATGGACGCAGTGCTCAGGTGGGTGGGTGTGACGGGTAGATGCGCACATGCCAAGTTGGAGCACGCCGTGTTGGGAGGGGTCATGAACAGTACACCACCGCTTCCCTGGGCATTGTGAGAGGACACCTGTCGGGGGAGTGAACACGTGTGTGCACAGCAGCCGGGCACACGTACAAAGCGGTACCAGGCGCACCTCAGCCCACCCTCTGTGGACAAGCTGGATCCTGTTGTGCGCCCGCCATGCCCCTTGACAAGGCACACACAGCCCCAGTCGACCAGGTGTAACCCCAACATAGTCAATCCGCACAGGCGATACAGGGCACGGGATGGCAGTGGAGCATGGTGTGTGAGAGGTCTCCTCGCGCTCCTCCTGGTCATATCACGCAGGCAATAGAACCTCAACGTCTAGCATGGCACAAGTCAAATGGAAGTGTAGGGGGACGCACCACAGCACGAGCAGCACTGACGTCACGGGAGGTGGCTCGCACCATCCCATCCATTGCCCATCATACCAACCACGCCACATGCCATTGCGACTAAGTGCAAGCGCATGCGCCACCACCCGAGCCCTCCCCAGAGAGGCCAAAGAGTGAATGTGTGGGCCATCAGCCACAGACGGACGCGGCCTGGCCGCAAGGGCAGCCACAGCCACTGGGTGTCGCAGGTGGCGGATCCGGAAGGCGAAGACTGTGATGCATAGTCCATGCAGGCCGGGTCTCCATTTGGGGCACCACGTAGGTGGACGGCGTCCCGCCACACATCATACCCTGAGACAGCCCACTCGTGCAACTGGACCCACACATACACTCCTTGCCCTCTCTGGTGCGAGCTTGGGGCTGCCTGTGCAAGCGCTAGCCTCGCAGGTGAGCATGCATATTGGGGGAGCGAGGGAGGACATGAGGGCTGGGGCGAAGATGACTGTATCACTGTCAGTTAGTACAAGGGATGACCCAGATGTGGAAAGGAAGAGACGTGTCCCGTGTGTACTGCAACTAGTCGCCAATCCAACTACCCCCCATGTCCGGAATGTAAGCCCGCACCTAGGCCCGCCCATCCGCCACATCGAACATACCACCAGCACGACAACCTTCCCATTCGAAACACTGACTGGGGGTGGCGACCAGTGAACAATCATGTGTAGCCTACCCACGCGTACATGTGGGCCCTCCATGATCCATGTCACCTGCGGCAAAGTCATGACATGCGCAATGAGGGAAGTGAGGAGAGCTGTCCGCCCCACGCGCAGAAGGTGCATCAGCTCCACAGACCCAGCAGCGAGTCCAGCAGGGGTCACATGTGCAGGGGCAGCTGTGCCTGGTGTGAAGGCACATGCATATAGACAGCACATCGACCAATGTGTAGTCTGCCCACATCTACAGTCCATCATCATGCGGACATAGGAATTTAACACAGGGCAACACATCTTAGTTGGTGCACCCACCGTGACCAACAATGCGCAATCATCGACGTACCCGCCCTGTGCATGGCCCCCCACCCAACGGAGGCACATCCAGTGCCACCATCCCACACACACAAGCCTTCCACGGAACATGCTGTGTCCAATGGTCAGTACAGAGTCAGCGCCCATCTGGTGGATCCTGAACAGGAGACACATGCACACACATGCCAGCTCCCACTATGTACGTCTGCCACCTGGCACGTGCAATGTAACCTCTCACCTGTGACGTGTGACTGCAAGCACACAGCCGTCTTGGCATGGGGCTGTCAATGTGGACACCTGTCAATGTTTCGGGAGGTGTGATCCGTACAGTGCTGTACATAGGGTGCAGTGCTGACACCTACTACGGTCTCATATCCCCTCGTGCCACAGGTCCCACTTGTTGTGGCCGCTCAGCCTGTGCCCACATCGTCGTCGTCGTGTGCCATACTCATCCAGCCGCGGAAGCAGTTCCATGCTCAGCAGACATTCATGTTGCCGTGGCGTTGCCGCTTGACGGATATGCAGTCAGTCCCCATCAGCACGCCCCGCAAGTCATTGGGGCCTAGATCCCCATGTGCATGCACATGGCAGTGCTTTGTATCACTAGCCATTGCCATTGTTGGGAGACCTGTGTAAGTGTATTGTGGCCGTGCCGTCCAAGCTTGACAGCTGGGCTGTGGCTCATGTGCTTGCTCAGTCATGTCAGTGATGTGTATGCGAAATTGCTATGTGTTGTGTTGCTTTGACATGTGTCCTCTGCCATTGTCCCTAGGCGGAGACCGAACATTGACCGCCCATACCAATTGCTGGCGGACATGGACGATACAGAGGTTATTAGGAAGTTTCGGCTGGACAGGCCAACCTTGCATCGACTGTGTGCCATGTTAGAACCCCATCTCCGTCCTCGCAGGGTGTATCCGACTGCTGTCACCCCCACGGCTAAGGTGATGGCCGCCATGCATTTCTTCGCCACTGGGTCATTACAGCACACAGTGGGCATTGGAGGAGGGATGTCCCAGCCCATGTTCAGCAAGGTGCTGAGGGATGTACTGGCAGCCATGATGCTGTACCGAAACAGGTACATCCGCTTCCCCAGGGCTCGTGAATTGGCGGCAGTGAAGGGTGCATTCTATGCCCTTGGCAGAATCCCACACGTCGTTGGAGCCATTGACTGCACACATGTCGGCCTTGTTCCACCACAGGCCACTGAGCACCTGTACCGCAACAGGAAGCACACGCACTCCCTGAATGTGCAAGTGGTGTGCCTTGCGGACATGGTGATCACCCACGTGTGTGCAAAGTTCCCAGGCTCGGCCCATGACGCACACATAATGCGCAACAGCATCTTGCCACGACTGATGTCCAATATGCAACAGGATCGTGGCTGTATTGTCGGTGAGTATGTGGAGTGGTGTAGCGTGCTGGTTGTGCGATGCTGTCCCCTGTCCAGTTGGAATAGCAACGGTTCTCTGTGTCTGTCACACCCAGGTGACTCTGCGTACCCGAATGGGGCATGGCTGCTCAGTCCATTGAGGAATCCTCGCACCCCAGCAGACGATCGCTACAATGAGGCACATGGGAGGACCAGACGTGTGGTCGAGCGTACCTTTGGCCTCCTCAAGTCCAGGTTCAGGTGCCTGGACCGCACCGGGGGTGCGCTGGCGTACTCCCCACAGAAGGTGTGCCGGATAGTGGTGGCGTGCTGCATGCTGCACAATCTGGCCATTCGGAAGCAGATCCCCCTCATCGTGGATGACGGAGATCAACCAGGGCCCCAGCCCGCAGACCAGGACAGCTCGAGTGAGGAGGACAGCGGAGAGGAGGAAGCTGGTAATGTGCGGCAGCAGCTCATCGCCCGCTACTTCACTTGACGGTGAGTGTCCATGTACGACGGCTGATGTGGCTGTATCTGTGCAGGTGTGTGTGTGCTGTGTCAGGGTGGCCGTTTGTTCACTGCGTGCTGTGTGTCAACGCTCCATGGCCAGGGTAGTATGCCACTGTTGGTAGCTGTGGCATTGTGCCCTATTGCTCTGTGCGATGTGTGTACATTGCTTGTAGTTGTTGACATGTACTGTGTGATGGGTGTGTGACACACTCATTGAATGTGCTCCTGTTCTGTCTCCCACCCCTAGGTCCCTACAGGCCCTCCGGATTCCATTGCCATGCCACGCATCAGGTGCCTTTCCGCCCAAGGTGGCCGTTGTATTCCGTACAAATAAAACACAGGGCACAAACAGCAGTTAGTGTAAGAGGTGCATTTATTTCAAACTGTGACATGTGATTGTGTGTAAGGTGATGACAAAAGTGGTGCGTGCAGTGACAATGAGCTGTCGGTCATGGCTGCGTGATGCTCAGGGTGTACCCACTGGTTCTATGTCCATAGTCCAACACACACATGCCATCCAGATGGCTGTGTGGAGTGGGATCGTAGTCCAAGTCAATGCAGTGGGTGGTCAAGGAAGGCTGGCTGGCTGCCTCACTTGCGTCTGGAGCGTGCGAAGTCCTCCCGGGAGATCTGTTTCCACTTCGGACGGCCCCTTCCACGTTTGCAAGGGGGGGTGCCTGCTTGCGACATGCTGGTGGTTGAGGTGTGCTCACTGGCTGTGGACGCAGGGGAACTGGACACTGCTGCTCGACCCTGCGCCCCGGCAGGTGGTGGCGGAGGGGGAGCTGCTGTCCCTGGCTGTGACCTCACCGCCACCACCAGCTGGCCCATGAGGTCCACGATTTGGCCCATACGGGCGTCCATGGACCTCAGCACCCCCAGCACCTCACGCGTGTCTGTAGCTGACCTGGCCCATTGTCCTTGGGCCTCTTCATAGGCCCCAAGGACTCTGGCCATTTGAGGCAGGGCATGGCTCCCAGGGAGGCTGGCGTTTCCCTGACCCTGCTCCTCCTACCAGTCCTGCTGCCACCGGCCTGCCCACTAGCCACATTGCTCACCACGGTCCGCGCTGTGGCTCCCAGGGTGGATCCAGTCGGCCGGGCCACCACCTGCGCTGGGGCTGGTGCCAGCGAAGACGTGGTGGTGGTGGCGGCGGTGGTGGTCGGTGCGGCGATGGTGGCGGTTGCGGCAGTGGTAGTGGCCGCAATGACCGTGGGTGTGGCCGCAACGACAGTGGCAGCAGGGGGCTGGGAATGTTCAGCAGCCCTGGATGATGGGTTGGTGGGTAGGAGGGGTCCTGGGGAGCGGCTGGGCCCTGCCACACCAGATGGGCCTGCTTGGTGGTCCGTGTCCGAAGAGGAGGACAGATCCTCCACATCCGTGTGTCCTCGTTGGGGGCTTGTAGGCTGGCTGTGCTGGCTGCTGGCTCCATCCCCAGCATCCAGCAGTTCGTCACCTGTGGAGAGAATGAGATTTGTTATTGTGTTGCACCTGGCGAAGTATGTATTTGTCGTCTGACATTAACAGTTCGTGCAATCTCGTACATGGGTTTCCCGGAGGCGTGTGTGTGGCTGTAGCATTTGTAGTTGTGTGTGCTTGGCAATGGGACTGTGTGCTGTGCACATGTGGCATGGGACGGATTGGCCATGCCGATGGGTGTGTTGCTGTGCCCCTACTTATTGTGACTCTGGTGTATGCGGGCTCCTGGCCCATCCTGGGTCTGGTTTGTACTTTGCTTTTGGTGTTCAGATGGGACGCTTAGGAACGCATATGGCAACATGGGGGCCATGCCCCAGATTCGCATTTGGGAGGGGATATGCTTTTGGGGTTCAAATGGAACGCTTAGGAACGCATATGGCAACATGGGGGCCATGCCCCAGATTCGCATTTGGGAGGGGATATGCTTTTGGGGTTCAAATGGAACGCTTAGGAACGCATATGGCAACATGGGGGCCATGCCCCAGATTCGCATTTGGGAGGGAATATGCTTTTGGGGTTCAAATGGAACGCTTAGGAACGCATATGGCAACATGGGGGCCATGCCCCAGATTCGCATTTGGGAGGGAATATGCTTTTGGGGTTCAAATGGAACGCTTAAGAACGCATATGGCAACATGGGGGCCATGCCCCAGATTCGCATTTGGGAGGGGATATGCTTTTGGGGTTCAAATGGAACGCTTAGGAACGCATATGGCAACATGGGGGCCATGCCCCAGATTCGCATTTGGGAGGGGATATGCTTTTGGGGTACATGCTGTGAGCCATGGGTGCCGAACGTGACATGTGTTGTGGCAGCATGACAGTGCATGGTTTGAGGTGTGTGCATGCTTGACATGGCCTGCATATTTGCTGTCTGTTGTGATTACTGGACATGGCATTGGACGCATCGTTATGAGTGAGTGATGGTTGTGTGCCAGCCAACGTATTGCAGTTGTCCCATCTCCTTGGTGTGCGTGCTGCCCTGTGCCATGTGCATCACTGCAGTGCTCGGGGGGTGTGGCCCATGTTGTGTGTTGTTGCTCACAGTGTGTCGTGCGCTTCATTGACTTCTGGCACATGGTTGGTCATGGGCATGTATCTTAGCGTGACTGCTGTATGTGTGGCAGCTGTGCGGATGACATGCCTTTCATGAGACTGGGGCTGACGGATGGGATGGATGGTATGTTGTATGTGCATGGTGTGTCTGTGTGTTTGATGGGTTCAGTGGTGTTCGTGTGCATTTATGTTGTTCCGCTCTGTTGCGTCTAGTGTTGTTTGTCTTACATAGGCGTAGTTGTGGGGTGTGTGGTTGACAGGCAGTAGGGGCTACATGGACAGGACTTCAATGGTGTTTCGGTTGTGTGTGATGAGTTGCACAGTGGCTGCCGTGTGGTACTATATTCAGTGTGGCTTGTGCATGCAGACGTGGCTCCTTGGGTGTTGCTATGTCTGTGATGGGTCATGTGGGGTGTGAGTCTGTTGTTCATGTCCGTGTGCACATTGTTCACTTGTTCGTGACGGTGGGCGGTGCTGCGTGTTCGTCTGCTACGTGACATGTCCCATGTGTTGGTCGTGTTCCGGTCCTCATGCCTCCAGTAATCCAGCCCTGTCCAGTTTCCCACCTGCAAGTTGTTCGTGCGTGCACTGTACTGGATGCCACATGGCTCTACGCGGGGGGTGCTCCATGTTGCAGGTCTGTGGGGGTGGGAGGATGTTGTGGGTCGTGGGGGTGGCTGGACACCCACTGACACCCGATTGCTGTGGACCGTGATGTCTGCCTTTCGGCTGTCGTTGTGCACTGCGGTGGCTGACACGTGGCTGTGGGGTGTGGGGGATGCTCCTCCTTGCTGTGCTGTGGGACTAGGGGCCTGGTGTGTGTTGTACTTGGGCTGTCCACCGTCCCACCCACTGCACTTTGTGTTCCTGCCACTTACCTGTTACTTGTCGGTTAGTGCAGCTGTGGCGGACACATGGGTGTGGTGGGTGCTCGTTGTGGCGCTTCTGGCATATTTGGGGACCTGTTGGTGGTTACGTGGCTGGCTGAGTGTACACATGTCCCCACGTATCTTACAGTTGTTCGGTTTGGGCTGTGTGTGGTGGTGTCTGTTGCATGTGTGTGTGATGTGTTGTGTATTGTGTGCTGGACATGGGGGTGTTTGTCCCTGGGAGCTGTGGCATGGTGGTAGTGCATGTGAGTACATAGCGGTGTGCTGGTATACATTAGTTTGTACTTACCAGCCTCCACTCCCCCTGCTAATCCGGCGAGGATCTCCGGATGTATTATGACTCGCACCTTCTCCTCCCACGCTTTGAAGGTCTTGAAGAGCGCGGGATTCCCTCCGCCAGTGACGGCAGCCAGCTCTCTGTTTTTGCCCTCCTTCTTCTTGACCAGGCTCTTGACGTCATTCCAACGTTTGTTTATTTCTCCTCTGTTCCTGGGCAGGGTCCCGACTGCATTGACCTGGTCTACGATCCGGTTCCACATTCTGTTTCTGGTGGCTAGTGGTGTGTGCTGGACCATGTTCCCATAGATTTGTGGGTGCACCTTGATGATCTCGTCGACCATGACCGTCAGCTCAATGGGCGTGAACTTGGGCATTCTTTGTGGTGCCATGGTGTTTGTGGTGCTGGTGCGGTGTGTGTTGTGTAATGTGCAGGGGGTTTGTGGTGCAGGTGTTTGGTGGTGGTGGTGGTGGTGGTGGTGGTTGTGATGTGTGCGTTTCTGTGGTGTGCTGCTGTCCTTGCTGTGTCACTGTGTCCTCTCCTCTCCTCTCTGGTTTGCAATGTTGCAAGGGGTTGTGGTCTGTGGGAGTGCTGCTTTTGTACTTACCTATGTGGGTGTGTCCTCATGGTCTGTTGTTTTCAGGTGTGTTGTGTCTGGGGTTCTGGCCTTTGTAGTTTTTGTTTGTCCGGGGGGTGTTTTCGGGATGTGTACTGTGCTTGTGTATTTGTGCGTGCCTTGCTGTGTGGACTTGTTGGCCATGTTGTGTGCTATTGGTTTTGTGAGCGGATGGTTTCTGTGCAGGGACGTGGGCGCCATGGCTTCTGCCGTGTCGATTCTCATCGGCGTTGTTTGCGCTGGCGGGCGGTATATTTGTAGTTTTCCCGCGCTCATGGCGGTGCGATCGTAAATTCACGTGCGGTGTGTCGGCCGTGAGGGCGGGCGGTTTTGTGTTGTCGTGCGTGTTTCCGTCCGTGGCGGGCGGTTTGACTCCGACTCGGACGATGGCGGGCGGTATTTTGTGTGATTTTTCCGCAGATGGCGGTTTTTGGTTTGTGTAATCGTAATGGCGTGGTCGGTGTTCAGACGGTGTGTGCGGGCGGATTTTTGCCGCTTCCATGCCTGGCGGATTTTTTTACGCCGGGTATCGTAATGGGCCCCATAGACTTAAAACAAGTGCACAAACAAAAAAACATAAAAACTAATTTCCATCCACCAAATACTATATTTAACAAATTTGCTACTATTGTAAAAATAAAATGTATGATGTCAACTAATGTCTCATGATTTGAAATCAAATTCAATTACTATTCCCATTCTAGCCTAAACCCCCTCTGGGAAGCTGTTGGAGTTTGAGGGTGGTAGGTTTACTATTCCAACTTCAATCTAAGCCACACTGGGGAAAATGATGGACTTTGAGAGGGGCAGATTTACTATTTCCACTTCAATCTATATCACATTAGGGAAAGTGTTGGCATTCGAGTGGGATAGATTTAGGGCCTCATCACAAGTTTGGCGGTCTGACCGCCATAGGACCACATCCGCCCCCGCCAGCAATCCACGGTGCTAGCGGTCCAAAGACCGGCATATTACGAGTTGCCCACGGGGCCAGCGGTGTGGAGGTGGGTATCTTGCAGTGGTGATGAGTATATTTCACAAATATATCAATGCCTTTGTGTGCATTTTGACTGCATATGTGTCGGATGCACACATATGCATAATATAGTGGAAAAATACCATATACTCATTACTGGGGTTCAGCCCATATGTGGGCAGTCCTGGCAATGGGAGTAGGTTTTGAAACAGACTCACTTGAAGATCGCCGCTCACAGGGTCATAATTAGGGCTCCCGGTTTTACGGTATTTATTTTTATAACATTTCCGTCTGTATTTATCCATATTTATTTTTGGGTCCTTTTGTCTGTATTTCTCCATATTTATTTTGTGTTTTGCGTATAAATGTAGTTGTAAAACTGTACATTTCCGTATTTATTTAAATGACAGACGCGCACTCAGACTTTGATGTCCATCGTGTTTTAGCTATTTAAGTTGCTAAATATTACATACCAGTACATCCATTGGCAAATATTAGCATTATGCCACAAATGTATATTGATACATGCAATTATTTAAAGAAATTTCATCCTGTTTTGTAATTTTCCATGCTGTCCATCTGCTCAGCTGTTGGGCTATAATTCATGAAAGACAGCACGAAGAGTCACTTGAAAGAGGCACATTTTCTGTATTTATCCACTTTTAAAAATAAATGCAGACAGAAAACACATTGTTTTCTGTCTGTATTTATCTGTAAAAATCCGTAAAAACGGAAAACAGGGAGCCTTAGTCATAATCCTCGGGATGAAGATGCTGCTGTGAAGGGGGGATCTGGAGAAAGGGATCCATGTCGGAATATGACTGGAAGAAGAAAAAGGGGTGAGTATGCACCCCAAATCCTTCGTCACCACCAACTTGGAACAGACGATCAGACCACCGTGGTCTGCTTGTGGAACAGGCAACTCGTAATACGCACGGTGGTGCAGCACCCCTGAATCCGCCCTATGGCAGCTGCCTTACCCTGACTGCGATCCCGGCAGTCGGCGTTCTGCTGGCTGTCTTGGCAGGCCAGCGGCTGTCTTCGCTAAGCCGATCGCCCAACTCGTAATACAGCAGTCAGACCGCCAAGCTCGCCATGATCGGACCACCACCGCCGATACGGTGATCCATGGGACTGCCAAACTTGGAATAAGGCCCTTAGTATTCTGACTCCAATATTAGCCACACTGGGGAAAGTGTTGGACTTTAAGGCGGTAGATTTACTATTCCCACTCCAATCTCAACCACATTGGGGAAAGTGCTGGAATATGAGCATGGTGGATTTACTATTCCCCCTCCAATCTAAACAACATTGGAGAACTAGTTGAACTTTTAAGTATATTAATAAAACTTTAATTAAAAATAATAACTACAAATAAATATAACAAATTAAAAAAACATAAAAAGTACCCAAATTGTTATGTTTCATATAGGTACCTAACCTCTCACCTATATTTCCCCTGCCATTTCACTACATAACAGTTCTTGGTACTGACCTTTTACCTAGTTAAGGTACTGCTAACAGGACGTGGGGTTTTCCCAGAAAACTAGCCTCATCCATTATGCATGAGGATTCTTGGAAACTCAGCAAGACTACCATCTCCTGCATAATAACTATGTATAAGGGTCATTCCTTCCGTTATCCTAAGTCTGACATGACACAGCAAGGTAAATCCCCTGAGGGTACCACTTCGGTCAAATCTGAGTAGTTCAGTCGCGCTATTCTCAGAGACCCCTACTCACATTTTCCCAGAGACGTCTGGAGTGGGAAGGGAACTATCCGCCACAGCTGAGTAGGCATATCCTATATATTGGCTGTAGGTTTATCAAGCTTGAAGGACAAATAGTTCCTATTGTGCATAAAACCTTATCTCAGTTTCCTTGAGACTTTTTCCTTTTTCAAAAATAATGGCTGACGAAGACACCGCTGCGCCAGCACAAGTGCAGCTGCAGCAAGGGAGGAAGAAGATGAAATAAACATTTCAGCAAATGTCAGAACTGCTCTTACTTTAAAACTAGCAGACTATAGAGTCACAGCTAGGGGTGGGATAGTAACATTTGTGATTGAGGCACACGAATCATATAGAACAGAGGTAGTCTATTCATGGGTTAAATTCCCACAAGCAGATGCACAAACACATACATTTCATTTTTATACTGAAGATGAAACACCAAATGAATACTGTACGTATGAGGACATTGAAATTCCGCTCACCTACCAAGAGCACATATACTGGTTTAAAGGCGCCCTCCCACACACAAAAGAAAAAGTGAGACTTAGTCCGCTCGTAAGAGATGGAACAACTTGGCCAGTCCTAGGAGCATACACACCACATCCAGACATTGACCTCAATGCCAGTAGCAGACTTATGTCCACTTCATAAAGAAATAATAAACCTTTACAGAAACCTGACACAGTTTGTGATGAGAATACTCACACTTCAGCCAGCAAGGGCTACACCAGCAGGACAAATTCAGGGATCTACAACTAAAATAACACCACAAACGCTACACACAGTTATGGGTAAAATGCCCACTAGACACTTGCAAATGCCATTCTGGATAGCTCAGAAAATAACACAGCTAGAGGCAGTATTTCCACACACAAGCCCTCAAGAAAAACACAGAATACTAAAAATCTGCTTGCCAATGGGGATAGCTCCCCAGATAGAGGATTGTACCTCTTGGGATACAGTTTTTGCTGCCATATATACCAGAACTCATGGTATCCCTTCACTAGCAGTGATACCAGATGTATTAAGACAAATACAGAATGAGTATGGAGCAGAACCTGCTCTGAACTTATGGATGAAATTGTTAGGAAATTTTGCCCAGGTATCAGCTATTATATTAGCAAACATAAAAGGGGAGGCAGCAGCAGTGGCAATATGCCAACGCCTTAGGGATTTCACTCCTTTACAACAGGAGCGTGAATTACCTAAAATTATCGAAGACACCTATGCTGAATTAGGTAGAAATAGTTTGGGAGCTAGAGCAACAAAACCTCCACTCATGGGTGGTCCTGAAAAAGAGAACACCAAGCAAGCACCTGATTCTTTCAAGAAGAAATGGGATAACAATAAAAAACAAAAGAATAGAGAGAATAGATCACAATCCAGGGGTGGGTCTCCTCAACAGGAGCCCTCTGAAAGGAGTTACAACCTTAGGAATGGTGATAACAAAAAACCTGACTGGATACCTGACAGGATACTGATACCCGTTCCTTTCAGGGTTCAACAAAAAACTCAGAGAGGGAAGGACGGTCAGAACACAGACAAGAAGAGCATACAAAGTCCAGAGACACGCAACGCGCTTCAGACTATACTTCCAAAAAAGAAGAGAAACCAAAATCAAAACCCCAATTTAAAAAGAAGAAGGTAGCAGGTCTTAAAGTTAAACATGCCCAGAATTCTGAGGACTCAACTTCTGAATGGGGAATGGGCGCTGATGATGCTAGACAGTGCAGCAGAAGTAACAATAGCTCACCAGAACCTGACAGAATTTCTGGTGCCAGCAGAGTTAAATGAACATATCACGGTGGAGACACCTGATACGAGGGTAAGTGTCCCGCATAAGTTACATGAAATAACACTCCAAATGGAGGGGGACAAACCCAGAAAAATAAAAGGTCTCTTTTGGAAGAACCTGACTCATGGAAATGACATCCTTTTGGCTGAAAAAGATTGGCCGCCTGAAATTGTTATGGATTGCCCAAAGGGAGAAACGGTAATTTAACCGGCTTTTTCCAACCTCGTTCCAGTATATTTAAAATATGCATACGCGCAGGAGTGGGCGGTACCACTTGCTCCAGCATTATATCGCAACCACGTTGGGTGGGATGCTGAGTCACCTCACCATGAAATCCCAGTAAAAACGACTCCAACTCCACAGAGACAGTACCCAATAAAACAAGAAGCGAAAAAACAGGTCAGGGAGATCTTAGTTCAACTTGAATATCAGGGTGTGATTAAAACTTGCACCTCTTCAATGAATAATCCTTTGTTTCCCATAATGAAACCCGATAATTCATACCGTCTAGTTTTAGACTACAGACATCTGAACACATGCACTAAAACATTTACAGTACAGAATGCACACAGTGCCGCATTAATGAATAACATTGTGCGGAAAAAATACAAAACAACACTAGATATTTCAAATGGATTTTTCTGCAAAAATATAGTGCCTGAAAGCAGATATTTAACAGCATTCTCAGCGCTCATTTCTCAGCGTCAATTTTGTCGACTCCCCCAAGGGTATAAGAATAGCTCTGGGTTGTTCTCTGCTGGGATAACAGAGTTACTTCAGAATTTGTATGAAGAGGCATTGTCCTATGTTGATGATATTTATCTGGATCATGAGTTAAAGGATCACTTGATCAGGCTGAGCAACATAATTTTGGGGTTCGCCTCTTAGGGCTACAAATTCAACTTTAAAAAATCAAAAATAGCCCACCTCAATGTCATATTTTTGGGATATTAGCTTTCAAGTGAAGCGAAAAGCCTGGCAGCTAACTTTTTAGAAAAATGTGCACTGCTCCAACCTCCTAAATCATTGAAAAACTTACAATCCATATTGGGATTCTTGAATTTAGGCAGAACTTACATTTTAGATTACGCAGAAAAAGTGAAACCTTTCTACGATCTAATAAGACCTGACTTTTCAGTTATGCATTGGACACAGGAACACATGGATATCCTTCGTACCTTACAAGCTGACATGATAGCTTCAAAGCATCTACACACATGTGTAAACACAACAAATTTGGTGATCCGTGTTATAGCGGGTCCATCTGGGTATACTTACCTAACCTTCAATGAAGGCGAAACAGTACCCATAGCATACAAATCACACTTGTACACAAACGCTGAAATGCGTTTTGCTTCTACAGAAAAAATTCTGACAGCAGTACAGACCACTGTAATGAGAGAAAGAGCACTGGCTCAGGGGAAACGAATAATTGTCGTAACTCCAGTACCGACCTGAGAGGCTGTTACAAAAGCAAGCATTCCGAATGCTAAAGTTTTACATCCAAGATGGATACAATGGGCTAATTCTCTCACTGCAACAGATGTAGATTACAAATTTGACTCTACACTTAAAACGCAAGCATTCCTGCAATATGAACAAGAATATCCTTTCCCGAATGAAATAATGTCTCTAGATCAGTATGAATATATCATTTACACTGACTGATCTGCTCAGCCGGCCATAGGAAGTAAACAACAATACAGCGCCGCATGTGCAATTGTGAAGGGTCGTATGCAGGAAGGCAAGTTCTATCCTAGCAGTACAAAGACATAGGGGCCGATTCCGATCTCGGCCGGTAGGGCACCGAATCGGATTTGGCTTTACCGGATCCGATTTGGAGGCCTAGTTCCCGACCGATTCGTACGGGCGTCCGCGCGAGCAAGTACGATGCGAGCGCACGCGAAATCGCCGACCGACTCGTTCCCGGGTCTGAACCGCTCCGACCGACTCGTACGGACACGGCTCGCACTACGCAATGGAGACGTTACCCGACCGAGCCAGTACGATGCTCGCCTCGAACAGCCCGACCGACTCGTAGCGTCTGGCTCAGAAGAGCTGTCGGAGCCGGACTTGGGGGGTCCGTGTCGGACCCCCCTGCACGCGTAGCCGCGCGAGTCGCACACAGGGGGACCCAAGGGTCCCCCTACACATGCATGTGCGATGCGAGTCGCACCAACGCGTACCCACTGTAGGGGGCCCCCCTGTTTGCGACGTGCCCATTCAGTCAATGGGAGCCCGTGTAAGCGTTGTATGACCGGCTCCCATTGACTTCAATGGGAGCCCGACCGAGTCGAGTCCAGCAGCATGCGGCCGCATCGTGCTCACTCGGTCGGACTGCTGGAGTCCGGCTCGGTCGGAAAACTCACCGGATCCGGCTCGGTCGGTGAGTTTTCCGGCCCAGATCGGAATCGGCCCCATTGTCTCTAGGAGATTGCACGGCACAGCTGGCAGAACTAAAAGCCCTGTTACTGGCACTAATAAATACGGATCGAGAATTCCCTACACTGATTGTGTGCGATTCTTTTTACTGTGTCCAGTCATACAATGAATATCTACATTACTGGGGTCAGAATGGGTTTAAAGACTCAAAAGGTGGCACAATTAAGCATAAAATGCTATGGGAACAAGTAGTTGAGTTGAAAAACGAACTACCAAGAGCTCACGTGATACATACGCTGAGTCATCAACGTGATGGCGTTCACGTTGAAGGGAATTCATTGGCTGATGAAGCCGCAAAGGGGGCAGTATGAACTGCTGCCGTAGCTGCAATCACTCGTTCCAAAATGAGAATAGACGGACAGATAATGGTAGCTCTTATTGCTTCAAGCAAAAACAGCACAGCCTTGCCAAAAGGTTTTCCACTCAAGTACTACTACAAGTTAGATGCAAATAACATTCCGTATGCTCAAATTCCAGGAGTGGGAGATTGAGAAATACCAAACATGGATCGCAGATTAGGTTTAATTCTAGCTGCACATGAGGGTCTAGGTTCTGCACACGCAGGAGTTACCGCAACGGTTTCTTTACTGAAACAACACTATTGGTGGCCAGGATTAACTAAACAGGCAAAGAGTTTTGTCCTAAATTGCGACATCTGTCAGCAGATGAAGGGTTCCACCGTAGCACGTCCAGCACAGACACCATTACTTATATCAGATAGACCACTCGCTTGTGTCTATTTGGACCACTGCGGTCCCCTACAATCAGATGGGGCTTACAAATATATCTTGGTGGCAGTGGATTCATGCTCTAGATTCCTGTGGGTTTGGCCTCAGCTCTCGGCTGACGCTTGAACTGTCATAAAAGATTTGTGAGTCTTCATAGGGACATACGCAGTTGGCACATTACATTCTGACCGTGGTCCCGCATTTAGCTCTAGGGCTTACAAGGAAGCCATGGGAAGTTTGGGTGTTGCATTGCGGTACTCCTCTCTGTACCATTCGAGGGAGAGATTTGGTCATGGAGAGGAAAAACCGAGACTTAAAGCAATCTTTAACAGCAAGAGTATTAGGTTCGGGTGGTAGTTGGGGTTCAGAGGGCACTCAATAATATGCCAAGAAGTTCCCTAGGAGGTGCCACTCCTTATGAAGTCCTATTTGGGATGATAATGTGGGTACCTGATCTCGACTATGAAAGCACAGTGGCGGATGAAACACCATTTGACATCAATAAACGTTTGGCTGTTTTACAGGATCTCAATGAATTCCAGGCACTACAAAGCAACATTTAAGTAAAACGCACCACCACTGGGGAAGTCAAATCAGTCACATCAAGACCTGTCTGGATCCCAAAAGTCGGGGATCTCGTCAGAGAAAAGATTGTGGACAAAAAAGAATTGGGGCCATCATACAGAAAGCCTGTACCTGTCCTGGCTGTCGAAGGAACAAGAACAGTACTTCTTCCGCCTTTTTCCAGCAAAAAAGAAAAGAGATTTGTCTCCATCAATCTGATCAAACCACACTATGTGGCCGATACTGAATCGTGGGCCTCGTGGGCTCCTGGGTAGCTGACGCTCTCCTCTCACTATCATACAGGAAGTTCAGACAGAAAGACTCATAACATTTGAAGAGTCACCAATACCAAGTAATGAACTTTCCAACAATGAAATGGAACTCGTTCCTGTTAAAACAGAACATCAAAACACAAATGAAAGACAAATATCAATGCGGCCTAACACCGATATCTACATCAATATGCCTCTACAAGAGATGTCTGCCAGTTCAACAAAAACTGCTGAGCTACCAAAGATAGATCGAACTGCATCTGGCTACTTCATTGATTTTGATACCTTCTCTCTGGATCCCAGTGAACCTGAAACAACGCCAGCTCAAGTTTCCCATAAACAACAACTTCAAGACTTCTACATTTTTCTGAAAAAGACTTACCTAGTTTCACCATGGCAACAGCTCTGGATAATAACTGCAATATTGTTCTTTCTATTCTGGGTTGGCCCAGTGACTGTCTTTTGCTTGCTCATGAATGGAAACTATCTCCCAGAATGCTCTGCAGTTTCAAACGTGAACTTGGTCCTGAAACCTCATACATCATCTCATCGTGAACAAAGAGACCTGTCCTTCATGAACATTACAGCTGTTCCAATTCCTGATGGTATGGTGTGGGACAGGGTTGATTATGATGTATTTGGTCCCACAGAACTTTTTAAAGTACCTCATGTATTCAAAATTTCTTTAAATGATATCATTACCTCCAGTACATTTTCCGACGATTGGGATTTTGAAACTGTAAATAATATGTTGTCTGATTTGGAACAATCTGCTGCATTTTCAAGCACTGAAATGTTAGAGGACACATCTGATTTTGACACTATGTACTGTTACCAACATTATGGTTATCACTTCTTACATAAATCCAGTATCCCACTTAATGTTTTTACATACCACCAATGGGAACATTGCCCGACACCACCAAAAAGAAGTTTGAAAACGTTTGCACAGAAATTTCCTTACTTTTCAGGGTTTAACACTTCTGACCCGACCTCATATTATTATACGGTTACACCTGCAACTGCAGAGACAAATATGCTAACAAACACCAAACAGATTTATTCTGCATCCTTTATTTCCCAACTGTCTGAACAGGGTTTCGAGCTATGGAAAGACATTATAGACATAAAATCAGTCTGGGGTTCAAAAGAATGGCAAGTTCAGGGAACAGAAGCACTATTTCGAGCATGCCTCATTCCACAGCAGATCATATTTCTGAACGACACTGTGCAACAGACTTCCTGTCTTGGAATAGCCAGGAACAAAGACTTGAACAAACCTCGGATTCCCTCACCATCACACTTTGAGGGGTGGCAAAACTTTACAACACATGGTGGGGATACAGTAGATGACAATAAACATTATAATTCATCAGACCCTAATTCCAAGGGATGGTTAGTTTGGCCCACAGAGACAGGTGTCAGTCAAGATTTAGGGGTACCACCGAAGGGTTTAGTATCCATAGGCCAGACCAACGCTATGTACAAAGAGAACATCCGGGGGTGGTGACATCATACAGTGTTGGAAAGTTATGCCTCGATTGGCTAAAAGCCTCGACACTGTTCCAGGTGAAAACAAGACTTATCCTTACTATCAGAAAACATGGATCTAAGGGACTTTTTATTGGGCCCCCGAAAGCCACGTCAGAAACGTTTCCTATACGCTGTTTATAATGAAATCTGGAAGATCTCTCAACAAGAAGCTGCAGAGAGACTTCGTGAAATTGATAGAATTAACCTAGAAAAAGCGTTAGCTGTAGTTGATAATGGTATGACTACATTAACAACCAGGATTTATTCACTGGGCAACATTGTATCTTCTGCTATAGATATACTAGAACAGGATTTGTCCATACTACAGCACGGACAGTCTCAGCTACGTTCTAGTATGCTGTTAAGCTGGACGCTACAATCATTGCATTCCGGTTATCTGCCTTGGCGATTTAGTACGTCCCTATTCTCTGCCTACAATCTAACTAAGTAGCAGATAACAATGACACAAAGGGAAGCAAAATATACAATGCTGCGTATTGAAAAACTGGACCAATTACCTTTTACTGTGGCAGAGTCACCATCCACAGAATGGTTAATCCATGGCCATATAACATTACCGGTCACAACTTTCCAGTTTCAGTATTGCCTAGATCAACAACAGACAGGCAGATATGAAGCGATGGGTAGGGAATTCATCAGTTGCAAACGTATCCTGTTATTTGAAAGGTTCCCCAACTGCCGTGATTAATCCGGTGTTCAAGTTGCTTTCAAATGAGAGTTACTTGATGCTAAATGATCAAGGTTGTTGTGGGATGCTTCTGGGCATCGCATATCTTGTCACTGTAGACTCCAGGGTTACTTGTATGCAAGTATTGTTTCCACCGACCCACACAGTCAGGGAGGCGCCATTATGGCCTTCGTTTAATGTTTCCTTTATACGGTTTGATACTCTGAGCCGAATGAAAGCCATGCTTTTACAGAAAACCGAGCCCTTAACCTCCGCCCGAGAGACTTTTGATCTCCAGGTTGCAAGGTACTCAGCTGAGATACAGGCACTTGTACAAACAAACTGCCCTTTCCATTTCACAGAAATGGTACAATGTATCTTTAAGATGTCTGATACGACGGGTATAGTACACCTATTTAAGACCATAGGTTCTGGACTGTTAAGCACCTTTCAGACCGTCTTCAGAGTGATTCCAAACTTCATACACTCCGTATTCGGAAGCATGTTTGGAGGACTTCCGCTAATCCTGTTCCTAATAGCAGGAATCCTGTTCGTAATTTTTCTGCTATGCAATGGATGTCTCAGCCGCCAAGGAGATGGAAAAAACACTCCTGGAGCGCAGATACCGTGATTGCATGGTACTCCATCTGGGCACACCTCGCCTTCGCGAACTGAGCGAATCTTGGTTCCTGTCATTTAGACCGGTCTGGATCGACTGTGTTCTGCCTGTCCTCCAATGCCTGTTCTGCTGACAAGAATGCGTGTTGGATCTATGTCTAACACTTCCATCGGTTGTGCCACCAGACGTGCATGCTTTACTGGACCCGATAACGGCCCATGTACTGCTGTGTCCTAAGTGTGTTCCCATGTTGATGTCTGCATTCTTAGAGCCACCACAGGATGCTTCAGCTCCTGCTGGAACAGATACCGGCTCCTCTACAAACACTCAGGCCTTGGATGTCACACAGGCTTCCCCAGCATCAGCTGTCCGCAATACAGAAGATCATCTGTGCTCGATTGACCTGATCTGTGAGGTGTTGCAGGGACCGACGTCTGCGATGGCAAGCAACAGTGAAGTTGCGTCTCCCAGCCAGGACACATAAACATTTGGGTCATCGTGTGTTGGGAAAAATTTGGCCTTTTTTCAAAACAACGAAATTTGGAATTTTAAACAATAAACACTTTTTCTTGCTGATACTGCATGGCTTTCAGACACTCATAGTTGTTCGAACTATATATACGAGAATATATTAGTAAGACTTCTACCGCTTAAAATACAATTTTAGCATTTTTAGCATTTTTAAATATTTTTTTTAAACGTTGCGTACAAATGCCTAGAATACATTAGACTTTTAGTATGTCATCCAGTTGGATGAGGAGTGGGTGTTATGTTTCACATAGGTACCCCAATCTAGGCTCAGGTAGCAACCTAACCTCTCACCTATATTTTCCCTGCCATTTCACTACAGAACGGTTTTTGGGACTGACCTTTTACCTAGTTACGGTACTGCTAACAGGATGTGGAGTTTTCCCTGAAAACTAGCCTCATCCATTATGCATGAAGATTCTTGGAAACTTAGCAGGACTACCATCTCCTGCATAATAACTATGTATAAGGGTCATTCCTTCCATCATCCTAAGTCCGACATGACACAGCAAGGTAGATCCCCTGAGGGTACCACTTCGGGTATATAAACACCATATCTTTGCTGAGGCAGGGAGAGGAGAAAAAGGACTTCCATGCTGACACACTGATGCAAGACGCTGAGGTTCCTGCACGCAGACACTCCAGCTCGCAGTGGTCTGACATCCCTCGCGGGGTGTATATCTCGAAACCAAGACGGGGTCCCACAGTCTCTCACTTCAGGTAATGGGGTTGACTTTATCCTAGAGGGATTCTTGGCTTTATACCTACAATCATGCTAGGTACACTTAGGTACATCTAGTTAGGGTCGCATCGTAGGAGTACGCATTATTACTGTCATGTATTTTTATACCTGCCTGTATTCATTGTTTTAGCACTATGGTAGGTATCTACCATCCCTTTACTCTGTTGGTGCTTATAAACATTTATATCTGTTTCTGTCTTATGGTTGTTCCAGCACACCTATTTTACACTAGAATGACACTGGTTCAATAAATGCTTATTGAAAACGTCCCCACCGTTTATTTTGTGTATCTCTCTGAGACTTAGGGGCCGCCATCGCAGCTGCAAAAGGGACCTCCCGCCATAGGTGCGGCGGTCCCGCAATGCGAATTGCGATGCGCCCGCCACACTGGCGGGCAGATCCTCTATATTTTACATTGCGGCGGCGGTGCTGCAAGCAGCAGCCGCCGCACTGTAAAATAAACATGGCGTGCTTTTACATGCACAACGTGACAGGCACCGCGTGGTGCCTGCCACATTGTACATGCAAAAGCAGGGGGGTACCATAGGTACCCCCCACGTGCACCCTCCACCCCCCCAACTATATGGGGGCCCGCTACGGGCCCCCAACAACAGGAACCACCAGCCTTCGATTGGCGGCAATGCAGCCATGGAAAGGCTGCTCACACCCAGCATCGTAATATGGATGGTGGTGTCTTCCAGACACCGCCACCATATTCAACACGTTTTCCGCCGGTCGACGAGTCGACCGGCGGAAAAGCGGCGGACGGTCTTTCCGCACACCGCGGACCCCCCAGCCATCATGATATGGTGGGGGCTCTTTGTTGTCTGGATGGCGGGCGGATCGCCCCCGACGGGCCGGCGGTGACCACCGCCGGCCCGGCGGGGGTGATCCGCCCGCCATCGTGATCGGCCCCAAAGTGAGCACGAGTGACTTAGCGAAAAGTAGTATACTGTTTCCACGATCCCTGATGGGACAGAGTTGTCCTGTTCGATAGTTGCCAAGAACTATTCTCTCCTTGGTAAGAGGGGTTTCTAGTGGCACTGTGAGCTAGCTGGTATAGAGGCAAACATACCCAGTGGGGGTGTCTGGAATCAGTCTGGACACCAATCCCACAGTCTATGTTGTCTAAACGCGCAGATCCTATATAGGGCTATAGGAACTACACAACAAAATAATATCACAAATTTCACAAAATTCACTATATTTTATTCACATAACTTAAAATTATTTTTCAAATTAAGTAACTTTAAAAAAATGAATACGAAATAGGTAAATATACTATACTTTCCTTTTTTTTTAAAAAAACACCTAAATACTCAATAAACTTAATCAAATTAAAATATATGTAAAATAATATTTTTTCAAAAATAAAATTTCAAAAACAATTTAACAATATTCTCAGAAACATATGATAAAACTTTCACAAACCATTTCCCCTATAAATCCTACATCTCGGATTAAAAACATAAAAAATACCATTATTTAAAAAATACTACATTTACACATAACAACAAATCCATTTAAAACTAAAAACAAAATATTAGTACTTTAATAAAAAAAGTATCAAAAATAAGTTTTCTATTACCAATTAAAAAAATTACAAATAATAACAAAAGAATAGATAAAAGAACAACATCCTGACCCCAAAATATTTAACCATTTTTAATAAAAAATAGAGCTTAAGAAAAATAAAAGAAAATATAGCAAAATGTAGAAAAAACCGATATTACATTCATTGATATTATGTATCACAATTTTTTTAACAATGATATTAAATAAAAGTCGAAAAAATAATATTCCTAACTGCAAAAAACAATGATATTTTGGTAATCACTTATAAATGCAACAATATAATGGCAAGACAATATTTTTTCTTGATAGTTTGATAAAACACCGCACTGCTATTACAACAACAAAAAAATGCAATTAAAATAGCCAAGCCTTATTGGATTTGCCCTCTTGCTGTTCTGCTTTTGTCAGTTCTACTCTTTTTCACTTCTCAGAATAGAATCAGCAGTTAGCAGAGCAGCGTCTTACCAGGTGTCCTTTTTCATCATGTGACAGTGTATAGGGACTCTGTGCTAATCTCTTTCAACCTCATCTACAAAACAATAGAATGTTTCTGAGTCGTAGGCTTACTACTACAATTTTCAAATGGTTACTATTTTTTTAGATTCAAAAAAGTTTCATATGTTGTACATGTAAATCTAGAAAAATCGTGAATACATATTCCATTGAGCTAACACTGGTAAACAATCCATTGCTTAACATCTGGAACATATGGAAGTTATAAATTTGTGGGTCGTCCTTTCCATGAGAACATCTGAAGTCTCTCTCCTAACTATAAAGTTACAGCTGCATAAAATCATCAATTCTGGCTGATTTTCTGTAGTTGCAAGCAATGTTCCCTTTACATTCATTCAATTCAAAGACTTTATTTCGATCTCTGAGAATCATAAAAGTACAACATAAAATAAAACAATTACAAACACACTATACAAATAACAATTCCATTTTAAAGAACACAATCATATCCTATTTATAATCACAGCAAGATTAATCAATCTAAAGTGCGTCAGTTTTTGTGCAAAAGAGCAAAGTTCACTATATTAGCAGCATTAATTATTATGTTTTTTTTTTTTTGTTTTTGTTTTTTTCCTTTAAAAATACATAATTATTTACAATTATGAACTACATTATGGTGTACTTAAGTAGAATATGATTGGATATTTTTGAAGCGTCGCCCAATCCTTAGCTTTGTTTTCCAGTCTCAGCGATCCAAGAGAATGTATCACAAATATAAAATATATAAAAATACCAAGTTAAAATTATCCATGTTTAAAAACTAGAAATTTATAAAAGAGCACAACCATCATAAATTTTGGGTTGAGTGTTACACAACATTTCTCTTTGTTCCCATTTCTGGAATATTGTTTAAAAAAGAATCACTTCATAAGCTTCGCCCGTCTTATCCATACAGCATGGAGAAATCGGGAGATGCCAAAGACTATTATTCTACTTGTGTCTATTGACAATTGCCTCAGAATTTCTAAATAATGTCCCGGACCAATAGCTTTACATAGGGGTACAATCCATCTTTTTCTCAATATTATGTAATAAGGACAAAAAAAGAGTAAATGAACAATTGATTCTTGCGAAGTTTTACACGCAGGACACAAATTATCAGCCGGTGTGCCAATGCACCACCTTGAGCAAAAGAGTTTAGTGGGCAAGGTCTTATACCTAAACTGTAGGAACAACTTTCGGGCCAGTGGTGGTGTAATTTCCTCAATTGTAACTTCAAACCATGGAGTGCTTTTATAAGATAAAAAAACTTTTGTCAATCCTGTAGACTGTACTACTTGGTACTGATGGAATATTTTTTCCCAATACATTTTTTTCAGTTCCGCCCTTGTCGTACCAATCATTGTTTCTGGGCACAACCAAAAGCTTTCCATCCCTACTCTCCTTAGCAAAGAACGTAAGTGAATAAACCACTTTACCGATTCTACCTGAGGGAATCTTAAAAGTTCCTTTAAAGCCTCACGGTAGGGCTCCAGCTCGGTAACCGTCCAGATCCTATACCAAAAGGATAACATTTTAAAATGTACTTTATGCTTTACTTGTTTTTGTGCCAAATCCAGGTAGAGAGGTACCAAGGGTGTACTAGCCGGAAGGCCAACTAATGATCTGAGGAACCGGTTTTCTATTGTTGGTAGAGCAACTAGGGAAGTAAAACCCCACAGCTCCGCCCCATAGAGTACCCCACCCAGGACTTTGGTGTTATAGATCTCAAGGGCTGGAGCAATCTGCCTAGAGACTGTACTCTTATGGATTTTACTTATTTGTGTAGACTGATGAATAAGTTGTAGCTTTGCTTTTTCAACCTGTAAACTCCAATTAATTGATGGGGTAAGCCGGATACCCAAATAATCAAATTCTTCAACTTGCTCTAAGATTGTGCTACCAGCCCACATCGGTCTAGTCTTCACTATTCCTCTACCCTTGTTAAAAACCATAAATTTAGTTTTTGTTTCATTTAAACTAAGCCCTCTATCCTTACAAAACTTTAAAAATCATTTAACAGCTGCTGAAGTCCTTGTGGTGATTTCGAAATTAACAGGGTATCATCGGCAAAAAGTAATGCCGGAATCCTACGTGACCCTATTTTTGGTGCATCGCAACCATCCCTGTCTAGACACTCAACTACACCATTTATGAAAAGAGTAAAAAGAGTAGGTGCCAACACACAACCCTGTCTTACTCCACGTTTGACTGGGAAGGTTTCTGTTACTTGGTTATTGGGACCCCATCTCACCTGTGCAGAATTCTCTGAGTGTAGATAAATTAAAATGTTTAAAATATTTATCGGGATACCCAACTCACGAAGCACCCTCCAAAGTTTTTCTCGAGAAACTAGGTCAAATGCTGTACGCAAATCGACGAATGCTACATAAAGCTTACCACCCTTCACAGCCACTTCTTTCCAATAAATGCAAATTAATCGGAACACCTGGTCCAGTGTACTGATCTTAGAGCGAAAACCCGCCTGCAGATCACTCAAAATATTATCTTCCTTTATCCAGGTTTGGAGCCTGCCCAAAACCTGCTTACAAAAAATTTTTGGAGCGAATCAATAAGGCTTATAGGCCTATAACTCAAGGGTGAGGATCTATCCCCCTTTTTAAAAATGGGAACTATTTCCGCTATCCTCCATGAAGGTGGAATAGGAGCGCCCTGCAAAATCAGATTGGACAACGAATTTATATACTGGCTCCACAACATTCTATCTTCCCTATACAAATCATTAGGTATTCTGTCTGGGCCGGGGGCACGAGAAGGAACACAAGAAGAAATTGCTGTTAAAGTTTCTTCAAGGGTGAAAACCAAATCTCCGTTGTCGTGAGCTCCGGATGGGGCCCACTCCTCCGAGCCCTCCCTAACTATACAAAAGTCATCTCCATAGAGGGAGCCAAAATGCGCAACCCACTCCTCTGGTTGAACTGTATATTCAAGGGTGGGGCTTTCCCCCTAAGCCAACAAGCAGCATTTTTCCAGAACCCTTTAGAGTCTCGATCAACCAGAGCAGTGTGAAGAGAGGTCCAAAGCAAATCCTCCCACTCCTTTTAGCACCACCAATAGCTCTTTTGTATTCCACTCTACATGTTGAGATTTCTGCCTTGGACCCTCGTTTAAGCGCACCAATAAGCGCCCCTTTGCCTTCCTACAGTGTGAATTGAACCAGGGACTCTTGGTACCATACTTGCTAGCACTACATTGGCCCCCTTTACCACTAGAATTTTTGGATTGACTCAGTAGGCCTCTTACCTCACTAAAAAACAAATCATGCAAGGGCCCTAGATTTTTAATAGCTTCATTTGGGCATGAATCACTCAGGTCATTAATAACTTGCCTTGCCTTGGTCTTTACTATTTCTAGTGTTTCCGGGTGTCTCTCAACCCATGCCCATTTCAGGGCTTTCTGATCATTAGCCCTAGTGAGTATACCAACATCAGGATTTGTCAAAGTATTTGGTTTAAGTGGGCCCTCTATAGACAAACTAATAGCGAGAGGATAGTGATCACTCTCCAATCTTTTCACTACTTCCATGTCAATCAATAGGGGCCAAAGATCAGGGGTAATTAAGCAGTAGTCAATTCTACTAGTTTTACCCGGCCTATTATAGGTGTGTTCCCCATTAGAGTCCGACTTTGACCTACCATTAGTAGCTCTGAGCTCATGCTGAAGAGTTAGCGCCAACACTTGGGCTGCTCTCTTCGTCCATCTTACTGTTGTAAGATCCAAAGGAGGAATAGACCATAAACGGTCCCAATCCTCCATTAAATCATAGGGGATTGAGGTAAGAGGTTCAAAAGTGCAATTAAAATCTCCTGCTACTATGGTTGGAATGTTATCAGAATAAATTGACAGGACATCGTCTATCTTACGAATTGTATCTGTATCGTCATTTGGGGCACCTACTCTATTGTAGACATTAAAAATTCTAACCTTCCACCCACTAAACAAGGTCAATTCTAAAGCCAAGATATCCAGTGAATCCACATTTAGAAGCTTTACTTTAGCTCCTAAGTTGGTTTTAACCCAGGTTACAAGACCTCCAAAAGGTCTACCCTGTTTTTTCCTCTTTGCATCAATTGCATAGGCTGAGTAACCATCTCTATAGGGGGTAACCAAACTCCACGTTTCCTGGAAAAGAATTAAATCATAGCAATCCACGAAACTACACCAATCAGGCTCCAATTGAAGTTTCTGGATCCCAGCAACATTCCACACTAGGATCTGCAAACCAAAAGCAGGGATTATCCCCTTATCCTGGTCAAGATCATTAACCAGTACACAATCTAAACTGACTGGGTACATATCAATGGCCAAGGGGAAGATTACCTTTGAAGATTCAATTGCCGTGCTTCGGTTTGTGCTACTATCATCAAACCCATCAGCACAAGGATCAGTATTCGATATAGAATTTGCCAGTAACAAGGTGTTAGAAAAGGGAGAAAAAGGATCCTGCCGGAAGTCTAATAGCATATCATTATCTGATTTCAGTCAATGTTGGCTACTATTTATCCCACTAAAGCCGAAACAAGGATCTTCCCTGCACAATCTAGGCAGTGTTGTTCCTTCTCTATGTGGGTATTGATATCTAATCTCAATAGATGTGTTAGAGGGGGAAAGTACGGGCATCAACTGACAAAAGCCCAGAAACCATGGTTTCATCAAAAAACTAACTACAATTGTGTCTTTCTTTTCCCCGGGATAGATAATCTACTAACACATCTAATATCATCCCTTATGATGGAATAACAGTGGCGGGATGTTCTAAGCCAGTGGATAACCTTGTTTGTGAGGGAGCTATGGTCCTCATGACCTCTATCTGCAGGTTTTGGAACGTTTATAAGATAAATTGTACCTCGACTGCCCCCACTCTCCAGCCCTCTATATACTCCATCCCTTACCACCCCAAAGCCATGTAGGGCTTCATGGGATGGCCTACGTATGCAGCCCTCGTCCAAAATCACCTCCCCTCTATCCAGATATTTTTGACCCTGTCCCTCACTGACAACTCCCTGAGGGTGACAATTTAATACTCTCTGGTTCCAGCACTTTGTGGGGGTAACTCTTCAGGTAATAGAGGTTGAGGGAAGGAATCTGGCACTAGAACTTTAGGGTACTTCTTTTCCTGCCCATGGTATGATTGCTTCACACATCTATCATTACCTACAGACGGTATTGCTAGTATGCTATTAGAAAGTGAAGAACTTACTTCTATCCCAATGCCATTAATAGCTCCCTGGGAGAGACTCCGAACCTCCCTCTAAGAGCAACCATTTCCACTCTTAGGGATTCAAGCAAGGACCTAATCACAGCCAACTCATTAAAAGGGGCACCTCTATCTTTATCAACGTTTGGCTCAAATGCTTCGTGGTCATCAGACTCTAATACATCAAATCTGTTATGACAATCTACCTGAACAACATAGGGTATAGGGGAGGGCACACTAGGTACATCCCGAACCTTGTCTATTGTCAGATCTAACTCCTTCCCCTTCTCCCTAGACAACCCCTTTTTTTTTTATTACCTTTCAATTTAGGATGGAACATACATGGGATTGTCTTGCCCGGGATAGATTTGTGTTTCACAATTTGTGCAGAAGGGGCGGGGGTGAACCCATTACCCCAGCCCCAAGCTCAGCAACCATCTCACCAGGCAGGTCTTCAACCACAACAGAGGTATTTATTTGAGAGTCTGCTATCTCCTGACACTCTGATAAAATTAATTCAATACGGTCCATAGTCTCATAACAGACTGTGCCAGGGGATTTTCTCTTTTTTTGGATTTGTGGGGCCACTAACCCTCTCCTGACCTTTCCTTTTACCCATCCTTAACAAACGCCCAGGTGAAATTTTTATAGACAGCAGACAAATAATCAATTTACAATTTGGCTAAGGAGGGGTAATTAAAGGAATATATTAAGAACACAATTTAAAAAGCTCAAAATAAAAAACTAGCCCTGCACATTTAGAACCTCAAGATAGTCAATGATCAAGGCCAATAAAAAAAAAAAAAAAAAAACAGCTCAAGGGGAAGAGCCCCACCAAATATATTTCTTTAGACAGGACAGTACCTCAAGTTCACAAGTTCGCATGTAGATTAGTAAAATGTCAGGGGGTAGCCCTGCCCTGCCTCTTCCTGGCAATGACGGGCAAGGACGGGCTCGCCTTGGCCCGGGCTTCGCCCAGGCTAGCCGCGCGCGTCCCGCGCCGCGATGGTAGCTCGCGCTATTTAGCGCGTTTCGATCAGCGACACTCCTCCCTCCTGGGAAGAATTCTGGGACAGGTAGTCCCCAGCAGCAGCAAGTGGCCCAAAACAGAAGGCTCTGGCGTCCCGCGCCGCGATGGTAGCTCGCGCTATTTAGCGCGTTTCGATCAGCGACACTCCTCCCCTCCTGGGAAGAATTCTGGGACAGGTAGTCCCCAGCAGCAGCAAGTGGCCCAAAACAGAAGGCTCTGGCGTCCCGCGCCGCGATGGTAGCTCGCGCTATTTAGCGCGTTTCGATCAGCGACACTCCTCCCCTCCTGGGAAGAATTCTGGGACAGGTAGTCCCCAGCAGCAGCAAGTGGCCCAAAACAGAAGGCTCTGGCGTCCCTTTAATTTATTTCCTCTGTGTGTGGCAGAGTAAGGTCTCTGTGTGCTGCAGCCAAGGCTACGTGCACCAAGAACCTGACCACGCATGTAGACCAGGGCTTTAAGTGGGATGAAAAAACTGGGGTGTCTCTCAAAGGGGCATGACCGATGCAATTAAGGGCATGGCTTAAAAGCAATTAAGCTAAAGATCAGTGCACTGCATAGTGTGCCACCCGACTGATATTTTGCTGCTTCCGTCATTGCATCCAGATATATAATACAAGTAACATTACACCTACAAGAAGCCAGGACTATTGGCTTTGTCAATGGTTGCTTGTTGCATAAAGTTGTATATAATATTGAAAATGCTTCCGCTCTTGTGGTAGAGGTTGTAGCTTAATGCTTGAGCTGCCGACTTAGGATATGGGTTTTGAGTCTCGGGTCAGCTTAACATCCTGTGATTCTGGGATTCTGGGCAAATCAATTAATCTCCCCATGCATACCAAAAAAAAAGAATAACAAATAAATAATAAATCATGTAAAGCGCTTCAATACTTTTAGGTTGAGTTCGTACTATATAAAATTGCAAATGAATAAGACTTACATCAAAAGCATTGAACTGCTGCAGAGTTAAGATTTTTTTCCACCCTGAGGGTGAGGGCAAAAATGGAGAGCCCGATAGGGACCCGTCTGAGCACCTGCTTTTTAGAACTGCAGAGCACCGGCAGGACCCAGCCCACTTAAAAGCCTTGTCATAGACTCTGCTTCTTGTAACTTAATTCCTGATCGCTCCACCTTTCCTAACTTCATCCCCTCTATTTGTGGGCTCCTGAAGAAACTTTCTTCTATTTACAGGACTGGTGACAAACACGAGGTGTGCTTTCAGAATCATCTGAAACCACACGTTCATGCTTTTAAACTTGCTGCATTTCTTTTCTAAATAGAGCGCAGCTGCGGCGCTGATGGTGTGCCTTTTGAAAGTATTTACATTAAATGCAGCCCATGGCGGGCGCCAAGATTAACATCAATTCTTTCGAAAGGCCCACAATCAGCACCGCAGCTGCGCTGCATTAAGAAAAGAAATGCAGCAAGTCTACAAACAGAACGTGTGCTGTCAGGATCATCTGAAAGCACATGTCAGGCTTTTAAACTTGATGCATTTCTTGTCTTACAGCGCAGCTGCGGGGCTGATTTTGGGCCTTTGAGAAAGTATTTATGTTAATCACAGCGCCCGTCATGGGCTGCATTTAACATAAATACTTTCAAAAAGCAAACAATCAGCCCCGCAGCCGCGCTCTAATAGAAAAGAAATGCATCAAGTTTAAAAGCATAAACATGTGCTTTCAAATGATTCTGAAAGCACACCTCGTGTTTGTAGACTTGCTGCATTTCTTTTCTAAATAGAGCGCGGCTGCTGGACTGATTGTGGGACTTTGAGAAATTATTTATGTTAATCACAACACACGTCATGGGCTCCATTTAACATAAATACTTTCAAAAGGCCCACAATCAGTCCCGCAGCCGTGCTCTATTTAAAAAAGAAATGCAGCAAGTGCAGGAGCCACCTACAGGTTTCCCTAAGAAGAACACTTACCTGCCACTCCCTCGTGTTCTCCTCTTGCATGGTGGTCTCTTCTCAATCCTCTCCTCCCGAAACCAGGAAATGGCTGTTTTTCGCACTGCTCACGTTTTAAAAGCAGCGGCACGAACGCTCTCGCGGGATGTGCTATTTGTGCGTGCTTCACGCATGGCACTGCGTGCTCGGGGGGACAGAGGTGCGCGTGTGCGCACCGTACAGGGAGAAGTGGTTGTAAGTTAAGTTTAGATTAAAAATTCTTCAAATCCAGATTCCATGAATCAGGATTTGCAAATTCTTTTTATAATCTAATGTGAACATAGGACAGTAATAATTTTTGTGAATGAGATCCTTAGGACAGTGTCATATTAAGGATTTTTGGGACCATGGGCAAGAAATATTTTGGGGGCCTCTGTTTGGAAAAACTTCGAATTTCACTACCCATTTTCTGCTATTTCAAGCCTTATGTTCATGAACAAAATTTCATTATACATTAAAGGTTGAGATACAGAACTACACATAAATGAGCTACAGGAAATGTTCACTTTACCAGGAGGGGCCTGGAAGGTTGGGGCCCTGGGCAATTGCCCACTTTGCCTATTCCTTAAAACATCTCTGCCTTAGGAGCTGAATTTGTGGTACAACGTAATGTGTGCAACAGAGAAGAATTGGAGTCTGGTTACAGGTAACAATGCTTATGGATCTATATCTGCTTTGTGTGGTAACATGCAGGTAAATTATTCAGAAGGGCAGCTGCTATTGTAATATAACAGTGTCATGAAGCTAGAAGGACATCACATTTTAGCAATGGAAAGAGCCACCAAACGTATCTGATTACTGTGGATGCTAAAACAATATGTGAAGAAATTATAAAATGCTCAGCTATCTCAGGGAATCGGATTGAACACAGATTCCTAGTGAGATAGGTTTACAAATATTATGAAATATACTGTCCTGTTCTGCTGGGCTGCTTCTGAATGGGCATATGCTATTCAAAAACTCTCATAGGGTGAACACTGGGTGAGTCTGTGGCACATTTTAAAATATACCTGTGTTGCCCAGAATCTAAAAGGCGCACATTGTACTATATTAAGTGTGTACATAGAGGTTTGCTTCTGGTGGGCACAACACTGTATAGGTTTTACATATTCTATTTCACTCTATGAGGTACAATTGACAGCTTTAACAAAATGGTGTTCCTGTATTTCCATGCAAGACATAAATGCTAGTTGTTTGTGAATATCATTTTGAATTAAATCGGATAAATGCTCACATGGTTTTCCTTAAAAACATCCTATGGTGCTGACTATTGGTTTGGCAGACCCAGTACTCTGTCACAAATGCAAAGGAGTACCCTGCCCGCCAAACTGATGGTTGTTTGGCCCTATTTTGGGTCTGGACGACCACCAGCTTTCTGTCCAATGAGTCCCAATTGGCTCCATCAACAGAAAGCTTACTGTTACGGCCCAATGGAGTAGAGGCCGAAGGAGAATGGGTATTACTTCACCCACCCTCATTAGGGTGGATGGTGTCATGTCCTGTTTTTTTCTGTCTGGCATAGCGAGGTAAAACCTGGCAGTGGGGGACAGAAAAAAACAAATAATGACCCCAACACCTAGGTAAAAACCTTTCTGGGTGTGGGGATCATTAGGGTTTTTTTTGTTAATAACAAACTTCCAAATTGGGAGTTTGTTTTTGAAAAACAAAAAGTTTGTTAGAGAGTGATGGACGGCCGTCCAAACTGATGACTGCTGTCTACCAAGCTTTTCGCAACTTGACAGGAACTGCTATGATATTGGTTTACATCAAGGTAGCAAGACCATCGCTGGGCCAGTGGTAATAACTTAATTTGGCAAATGGTCATCGCCCTGACAGATGGATTATAGTTCGCTAAACTCTAGTTCTGGCCCAGTGTATTGTATTGTGCCAATGGAAATAGAGGAAGAAGGATGAAGGCCAACTTCATTCACAAAGTTACAGAAGTTAAGTTACAATACCCAATTCAAATATGATAGAGGGTATTTTAATTTTGTTGCACATGGTCACCCACACCATCCCTCACCATGCAACGCTTTTTTAAACACACCGGTAAAGTAAAAAATATACTCCTGTGGGTTTCCTTCTATGTTTGGAACAAGTGTCCTCCTTATTTGGAATTCATACACTAGTCTAGGATTATGCAGAGGAATGTTGTTGGTTTCAATTTTGTTTCACATGGAAAATATTTCCACTGTTGAGAAGCATTTTCACTTATGTCACCACCATTCTGTAGTTCCTCTTCCCCTTTCCTGTCAAGAACATGGATTCACTGGAGCTCTTGACAGAAGTACATATCTGAAAAAGTCTTTAGTTGAAATGGGTTGCAGAATACGTTAAGAGTAATTTGTGAAATCACAAACTTTCCAGGGTGTTCCTGCTCTAGCATGTACCTTTCCTACTCTGCAAGATGTTTTACTCATACCTACAATTCCATAGAAGTACATATTTTCACAAGGCTATAGCATTTTTAAGGATTTACTCTTTCCCCTCATCTTTTCTTAGTCTCGCTTCACACTCACATGTTTTGGTGAAGTGATGATGCAGCAGAATGGTCCTCACAAGGCACTTAGCTTTGACGTTGTATAGATGGCTGTAGTGCTCACTGCTGCAGCAGTTCATGTAGTAGCGGCTCCCCTTAAAAAAATGGTGGGGCGGGGGAGGTGTGGTGGTAGGGGTTAAACAATACAAAAAAAAGCACTTACCTGCTGCTGCCGGCCACCCTCGGGGCTCTTCTGCTCCGGTCCCTGCACACTGCACAGGCTCCTAGATGCCAATCAAGACGCTGCTCTCACAGTGGTAATACAGAATGAGAGCAGCACCAATATTGGCTTGAGCAGGCTTGTTTAATGCTAGCTCAGGTCCTACTCCACCCAGCTGTACAACACAGCTGGGGTGGACAGAGATCAAAGTGCTCATGACGGTTTGGCCAGCCTTAGACAGCTGGCCAAACCATCATGCACACTTACAGTGTGCACAACTCCTCCTCCTGCTCTCGTCATGACCCCGTCCTGCCCAGACTTGGCTGCCTTTAGGAGAAAGAAAAATCAAGTGATAGTAAAGTGGTTTTATTATCATTTTGTTTTTCCTGTTTCCCTCAGCTGCCTGGCTCTCAGCGGGAGGGGGGGGGGACGCCACTGAGTTCATGAGTGGCTTAGTCATAAATGGTCGATTTATGAGTGGTTGACTCGTATTTTAGGCATTTTCCACAACAACAGTAAATGAAGATGCGCAAATGGCTTTGAGAATAGGGACCTTGATCTCTTGTTCCTTCACTAGTAGTAGGTATTTGATAAAAACGTGGAATGTCTAATTTGAACAAAAACACGTCAATATTCCATTTGCATTTTGTAGCCAACGCTCATGTTAAGCATTTTGGTGCAAATAATTTTAAAAACCGGCGATGGGTTACAATCTGTAATAATCTGTAAATAGGTTTCTACTTTCTTGCAATAAATTCAGCAGTGATGTAAACATTTTTACTTCCATATAAGTCTCCTCGTCTACTCACAAAATTACATTTCCAGCGAAAAAAGATTCTGGAAAAAAGGGAGCGGAATAAAACGAATTCTCACTTTATATGTTTATGCTGCAGTTGTTATTCTGCTCAGTGCCCTGCCTTTCAGACTGTTCACCGTAGCAGCAGGAATTGTGAGATTACAACTCAAGTGTAATAAATGATTAAAGGAGAGCAGAGATGTAATTTTTATTACAGGTGAGTAAAGATATCACACTTAAAATGCTATAAGAAAATTAGGTTGTATGAAGTTAATGTAGGCTTTGAAGTATTATATAATAATAAAAGAATACATAAATGGTAACGTGAATTGTGGTCCATTAATGTCATGTCGAGTACGAGTGACATTTACAAACCACCTAGTCATTGGCTTTATAGTTTGTCATGTCACTAGAAACCTCAATGGCATGATGTACATTTGCCTGTTGCGTATCCGTTAAATCGTACATGTTAAGCTACATTATTTTACGTGTATTAGCTTAGCACATGCCTCCTGCAGGCTGGTAGCACATGCGAACTTTACGAATGCCTGTTGCCAAACTGTTGGAAACTGTTTGAAATGTGCGTAAATTCACATAATGGGATGTGGACTGCATGCACTCGTGTGGCCACACAGCTCTATCAGATTTGCAACCTACTGCAGCATAGATTTGAACATTTCGGGGGGGGGGGTTTGAGCTCATGTTTAATTAGTTACTTTAGTGGTTCAACCCAACAAGGATTTTGATTTTGATTTGTGGTGGATACTTCCTCACCTAAACTAATACTCCAATTTCTTACCTTCGTGTTTTGGGTGTTGGGTGGCAGGATGGAGGATAGTGTTTTAGGTGATGGTGGAGGAGCCACTGCTGCCTTGTGGGTGGGAGGGATTGGAGCCCTGCTGCAGCCCCAACTTACTTTTGGGTGGGTGGTTGTGGGATGGAAGGAGCAGAACAGAACAAAAGGCTAACTCTAACTTTACCACCATTAGAACCTTTGGGTCAAATCTGTGCAATATATTAAGAAGAAAAAAAAACACTAATTTTGTGGGCACTTTTGTAAAAATCCTGTGATTTTTTTACAAAACTGCTGATCGAGCGATTTTTTGGGCAAATCATGAAATGGCTATATTCGGGGGTTGGGTTTTCCGACAATAAATTACATTTTAAACTTTCTTCTTCATTTGCTTCCAACCAGGGCACGACCAGTCGCGGCTCCTGGAGGGAGTGCTGCGGGGCGGTGGGGCGGGGCGGGGAAGGGGCAGGGTGGGGGGTAGTAAACTCCGGCATACCGCCGAAAGGAGTTAGGTACATAAATAAATAAATAAAACGAATTACATTGCGCGCGCAGCATCGCCATTTGGCGTTGCAGCGCGCGCAATGTAATTTGTTTTATATATTTATTTATGTACCTAACTCCTTTCGGACGTATGCCGGAGTTTACTACCCCCCACCCTGCCCCTCCCCCGCCCCACCGCCCCGCAGCACTCCCTCTAGGAGCCGCGACTGGGCACGACATCTCTTCTGGAGACGAAAACTGTTAACAAACCACCACCCTGACACAACAACCCAGGCACATTAAGGCTGCAGGTTCTTTGGTGCTTGATAACACGTTTGAGGGCAGGGACATTCAAGAATTAAGAGCAATATAACTTGTGGCACTATGAGCTCAGTGATTAAAACAAAATTAATGCATATTTATACTAGTGTTAAATCTTTTCATAATGTATGTAGTCATGGTACAATTGTGCTCACCCCTGATATAATGCTAGCACAGGCACATTTGTGATTATTTATTATATATTTCTAGACTTAATTGTACTGAGCAGTGAGTGAATATTTTCAGTTGCATAATATTGGTGGCACTTGCTTTTTATAACATACTACTGCTGGCTTAGGCCTCCAACTATGTGACTGGTATAACTGCAACCTTTCCACATTCATCCAAGCACACCCTCATCTATTCTAGTGCTCACCCATTCATCCATGAACTCATTATTCAATCATTCACTGATGCGCTGTCTCACCCATTAATTACTGTAATGACATGAGCACAACTGATTTTTTGAGTTATTATTCCTTTGATTTTTTTCAACGTAATTTGTGAATTCAGTGTTAACATGCATGCATCAGGTTAGCCTTGGTACTGGACAACATACATGCATTGTGAACCTGTATATTTTATACAGAAGTAACCATGCACACCTACTGTAGAATGGCACTTTTCTTATAATGAAAGAAGTTCAATCAAACAGTGCAGAATATTCTTTGTTATTCTTACTCCTTTTTTGGCTTAATCCTTTTGTAAAGTTTGTTCATAGCCTTGCCTTCACGGTGCAGGCCTATCCGGCTGCTTCGAGCAATAATGCAAAGCCCCCGCAACTCTAAATCTGGCATGCAATCAACATTAGTTTACCATAGTGTGAATGGAATGTCATGATTTTCTAGACATTCCTTCTGCCTTTCACTCATCCAGGCCAGTTCATATCCATGGCTCTGAAGCTAGTTTGTATGCTCTGTGCAGTTTCCACTGTGAGCCGTGCTCATCATGGTGATTGGGGAGTCAAGAAATATTCACTGCTAAGTGGAACATGGCGTCCTTGAATAATGTAACTGGCGCATCAATACCTGCGGATCGAGTCTGAGCTAGTTTTTTTAACTAATTTTTGGGATTTTGGGATTTTTACAAAAGGGCTGATTTTGCGAATTTTTTGCAAATAGCAATATCGCGATATTCTGGAGGGTCTGACTGTAGCAGCCAATGATGGTACACTGGATCAGAGAGTGTGGTTAAGACTGGAGCCTAGCACACTTTAAGAATGAGCTGTAAAGGAGGATGCAGCAGAATAGTCCCCAGGGGCAATTGACTTTTTGCCAGTGATTGGCTAATGTTTGTTGATATTGAAGAATGTGAGGGAAGAGGTGCAAAAGAGATGTTGTAGTGCACAATGAGCCCTGGGGGAGTTGGAGCAGTCTCAATCATCCCATGTATCTTTTGGTCAAGTGCTGTGGTCGTCCACATATTAGCTGAGTTCCCTTGTGGTTAGGTATTGGAAGTTTCTTTTGTTGGTTTGCTGCACAAGGAAACCTTTTTAGGCCTGTTCCTGTGCACCCAGAGTACTCTGTCTTTGCAACAGATGGAAAGCTAGGGCAACTGTGGGCTAGGGCTCAGAAAGATATTTCTTTATTTTTTTAGAAGTTTTATAGAGTACATGGTAGCATGATTGCCAATTCACTGATGGAATACTAGTAACATCTTCCAATTAGAATGTGAGACAGCCAAGTTATTGCTTAAATAGCCAAGTCTTCAGCTGGTTCATGAATTTTAATATAATCTTAAAGATAGGTAGGCCATGGGACATGGCTAGGAAAGAATAGAATTGGTAGCTGTTGGACTTGCCCTCTCTGCAGGGCCACTCCCAAACGTTTTGCTATCACCCCTCCTGTTTTCTGAACCTGTTTTTGTTGGCTTTTAGAACTCTGTGTACTTTACCACTACTAACCAGTGCTAAAGTGTTTGTGCTCTCTCCTTAAGACATGGTAAACTTTGCCGACACCCAATGAGCATATTTAATTTACTTCTAAGTCTCTGATAAATTGGTAAACCATATACACAGGGCCTGCAAATTAAATGCTACTAGTTGGGTTGCAGCACTTACTATGCCACTCACTTAAGTAGCCCTGTAAAACATGTCGCTGTCCTGCCATTGTTTTAAACTGCCAATTCAACTTGGCAAAATAACCCATTTGCCAAGCCTGAGGCTCCCTTTTAATACATATAAGTCACCTCTTGTGTAGACACACTTCATAGGGCATGGTGCATTGTATTTAAAAAGTTGGACATGTACATCGCCACCCTTACTAAAATGGTACTGGACATATGGGACAAACTGGCCACTGAGAAAGGGCTGACTACCTTTCCCTCCCCCAATACACCAATCTCACACAATCCTGACTTCACCCCGGTACTGCCTCCTCACTCCTTTCATGGCTGGACTGCTGGTGACTGTAGAACATTATGTGATCTCTTCACAGGGACCTCCATAAAGAACTTTGAGCAGTGCAAAAAAGAGTATAACCTCCCCAAGACAGCTAGGTAACAATACTTTCAGCTGCGGCATTGGGCACAACTTCCCTGTGTTTACCCCGAGGTTGTGCAACCCTTCCCTCCCTTTGAGAAGCTAATGAGAGCATATAATGGTTCGTGAGAGCTCATTTCCGACACATACCACACACTCCAACACTCTACACCCCCCTACCAGACCGCATGGTATTCCACCACCACAGAGGCATATCACCTAAGCAATGGGACACACTGTGGCACAACATACCCAAAACATATTGCAGCATATTCCTCAGGGAAACGGCATATAAGCTCATGTTCCAATGGTATTACACCCCAGTCCGCCTCTCCACTATCTACCCTGGCACATCCTCTCTTTGCTGGCGATGCACAATGGACAAAGGAGACTTCTGTCATGTATGGTGGTCCTGCAGCCTCATCGCCACCTTTTGGAAGGAGGTGCTAAGTCATATCAAAGCAACTGTGGGATACTCCCTTCCATCTTCCTATACCACGGTCATTCTTGGGATTCAACCCCTGGCCTTGAAAGTGATGACCCATGCTGACTGGATGCTTAATAGCTACGTGATCCGGGCAGCCAGACAACTCATGGCCCTGGCGTAGAAAAAGACTACTCCTTCCTCCATGGCACAGTGGTTCTCTCGCTTATGGCCTATCCTGACAATGGAATAGCTTTCCCACAACCTGAATGGAACAGAAGCCAAATTCCAATCTGTGTGGCAGCCCCTGATACAATACCTTACTAGCATAGAATTCACCTGTCTCAATCCGCCGAAACTGCGGGTGCTTCAGCTCTTTAGCTGAGCCACTTGTGCTGGGGCTTTATTTACCCGCTCAACACACCATCACCTTTACGTTGGGAGCACCTATCATGTGCCTTATTACCTCAATGACAACGCGACACCTCGGCACACTATCAAGCTTGACCTGGGCCCCACTACCGGTGTTCTGGTTATATCCTATGGTTTCTTGAACTCTTTTACTTTGCTCTTCCATATGGTGACCTGATATGATGTAGACGATCTGATGCTATGCCCTGTTAATAATGATTAGCGATGCACTCAATGAGCCTTGTTCCCTGCAATTGATCTAGCTAATCTGTACTCTGTGATCTCCATGTATGTTGCCATGGTGTAGCAACACAGTCGACTCCTGACAATTTGTTTTCAAAATTTCAATATTGAGGTTTTGAGTAAAAAAAAGTTGGACATGTACTATAAATTTTTACATGTCCTGATAGTGAAAAACTCCTAAATTCGTTTTTCATTATTGTGGGGGCCTACCTCTCCTATAGGATAACATGGGTTACCTTATTACATTTAATAAGTGATAACTTTTGTTTGGGAACAGGTAGAAAAATCATGTTAGGTGTCTAAAGAATTGTAATGTAAAATAATCTTTATTGGTAAATCGGATTTTTTTAAAAATCTGAAAATGCCACTTTTAGAAAGTAGCCATTTTCTTGTTCTAACCATTTGGTCCCTGCATCATGTTTCAGGGTCACATGACTAGGTGTAATTGGCAGTTGGCCTTTGTTTATTCCTCCCAGACAGCTACACAATCAAGTGACTTGGTGGTGTCAGGACGGGCAACACTGGCAGGATGGGGGGCGTAGCTGTGCACAGCCCCACTTGAACTCCCAAAAAACTGCCTCAGCGCACACACAAAGAACTTCACACTAGGCTATTGTTACTCTGGACATCCTCAGACCGAGGCAGGGAGGCATGAAATTCCAGACACCGGGTATAAAATTGGACCCTCAGACCCACTCTTCAGTTCACTTCTGGACCCAGGGAAGGATTCTCAGAGCACTGCCCTGCTGCCTGTTGCCTGCTGTGTACTTCAGAAGACTACCCTGCTGCACCAAGAGGACTGCCCTGCTGCCTGAAGCCTACCCTGTTTCCTGAGAGAACTACCCTGCTGCTTGAGACCTGCTTCTCAGCTTGAACACAGGACTTCCAGACTGACTTCAGAGGCTAGTTGGCTGCCCTCCTAATCAGAGCATCAGGCACATTAAAGGCTCCAAACAGCTTGAACCCGCCCTCCTATTCAGAGCATCAGGGACATTAAAGGCTCCAAACAGCTTGAACCTGCACCAGGACCCAGTCAGAGTGAGTCCTGACCCTCCAAGTGGTGCCCCTCCAGTCCTGGACCCTTGGAAGTGGTGCTAAAGTTGCTCAGAAAGTCCAAATCAGAAACTTGCAACTTAAAACATTTTCTGCCAAAAGGGGCTCTGATAACTGAGAGGAGACGGGACCTACCTGCTCACCAATCCACCCAAGGTGCATTACCAGTCGGCCTTACTTTGTGGCAGCTCCTGCAATGTTCTTCTCTGCTGCAGCAAATCCTCTTCAGCGTCTCCTCTTCAGAAGGTTGCACCTCCGGCCTCCTGCAGCCCCCATTGGATAAAACCTTCAGCTTCATTCCACTGGAGATTTTCAACTTCCATAAATGAGACTAAGTCTGAACATATAAATCTTCACTGCGACTTCGTCCAGTGGCCCCCCCGATGGCGAAGCATCCTCCTTGGTCACTGCTGTCTACCTTGCCCCGCTGAACTTTACCTTCTCAGACATTTTTCTTTGAAATTTCTCCTGAGTCCGAAGGTAAGCAGAGACCATGTCCATTCCACTTCATGTATCCAAACCGCACTCCATCGCGATTAGCCATAACTTTCAACTTTGCCCCCGTCTCGCACAACTAGATGTCTGCAGTTGGTGCCTTGATCTTTCAAATGCTAGATTTTTCTAAAAACTTTTAAAATTCATAACTCCTTTTCTACTCATTGAATTTTTGTCATTTTGAATGTCAAATAATTTATTAAAATGTATGCTATTTTTCTAAGCTGGTGTGGGATGTTTCTTGTGTTATGTTTTCTTTTTATTACTGTTTAAGTAATGCATAAATAATTTACACATTGCCTCTAAGTTAAACTGTCATACGGTTTCCACTTTCAGGTAGGAACTGTTTGTTTGTTGGACAACATAAACGTTGGGATGGTGCCAGACTGATTGCATGCACCCCCTCAGGATATGTTGGCCTCTGGACCTGCTGGCTCACAGTGCCACCATAAGTACCGCTTAAACCTGGCAAGGTAACAAATGTCTCAGTCAACCTCAGAACATGACAACCCTGACTCCCCAGGGAATTGTGGTAACAGATCTAGAACCTTTTCGCTCAGTCACTCGTGCTCACTCAGAGAGCTACACAAGAAATACACAAAGCACGGAAATGCATGTGTATTTATAATAACCTCATTCATGCTTCTGTGTGAAGCCTTCTGTTGGGCTGACATCGTTTATTGTCTCTGTGATAGTCCTGTCGCCTCATGGAGGAATAATAAACAACAACATTTGCATAATGTGTGTTCAGGCCTTGTACTGAATGTTCAAGTTGACGTGATAGTGTACTTACGAAGTGGGATTGTAAGCAATGCGGTTTCAGAGAAACTAATCCTGTACTGTCACACAAGCAAATGTGTGTTCAAAAGTCATTGTGTCGAAAAGAAGGCAACTTAAGAAAGTGTATATGTAAAAATGGCAGTGTTTCTTCCCGGGACTAACATAGCCACGTGACAAAACCTGACTGCTTTCGAGCCAAATTACCAGAGGGCTAAGCACAGATTAATTTAGTGACTTTTTGTGATTCACTCTATCAAGGATTGTAGCTGTTGCTTGAGAATGGTTTTCACACCCTCAACTATCAACCCAATTTGTCAGAGTAGTGCCGTAGTTTATAGATTTGAAAAGATAACGAGGACATACAGTATCCTAGTAGACTTGCCTGTGGAGGTGATGAAGGTCCTCAGTGTGGTGAGGACAACAGGGAGGCCTGATCTTGTACCATGGGTTGAAGGAGGCAGGATTGGGCCCTATGGTTTGAAGGCCTGTTTGACGGTGGGTGGGTGGTATGACAACAATGGAAGTGTTGTCTTACTCACCATCTGATCTAAATTCTTGGCAGGCAGAAGCAGATTGCAGAGATGCCTCTGTGGAGTAAAGGCACTGAGCAGAACACCAGAATAAAGATGAGCATGCAATCTGCGATGTTGACCTCAGTGGGGGCTGACAGAAAATTGTTACCTCACCCAGGAAACAGAAGACTCACCAGAAGGGTCAGGTTGTTAGGAGTGAAGTGGAGCAAATAGCCATGGGGCTGCCTAGGACATTGAGATGGGTAACATTAAAATGGATTTAATTAACTGCTACCTTCATAGTGATAATTATGGTATTTCATCCAGATAACACTAGGACAAATACCCAAGTCACAATTATGGCCCACGTTACGAGTTGGGGTATTTCATCCTGGAGAAATAGCTCTAGTTGAAATACTGCAAGTTGTAGTTTGAAGTATGTTCAGGCCCGAACTTATTGGATCCGAAAACTCCAGACCTGGAAATACTGGGCTTGTCACATTTGCTGAAGGGGCAGAGGTTGCAGACAGCGGCATTGCCTGGCCCTGGCCACCACTTGAAGCAATCCGGGGAAGCAGACAACGTTCCAGTTGTGCAAGCACAAGCATGCCCTAAATTTGTGCTCGCCCGCCTCAGTCTCCCACCCGCCATCCCACTGACACTTTTCGCCTGCTCAGAGCAGGCAGAAAATGTTCTTGTTTTTTGGTTGAAATAGGGAAAACTGCCTGTTAAAGAACACAGTCATGGTGGCAGTTGTTCCCCATTTCGGGGAAAAAACTCATAATGGGAGGAATTTGGTGCAGGGATACCAGCTGGTAACAAAGATTCTGCCATCTGACGATGGTATCTCCGTACCACATCCCAGTAAACTTATAATGGGGTCTATGAGTCAATAGGGCCTTGATTTATAGGGTCTGAAACACTGCACTTGATCATTCTGGGCAATGAAACACTGGGCCTGCTACCTTTGCTGCAGGGCAGAGGTTGCTTACAGCAGCACTGCCCCGTCCCCTCAGCAGTCTGAGGAGAGCAAACAATGCTCTGCTGGACAGGCTCAAGTATGCCCTACAATGCTGCACCTTACTGTCTCTTTCAGACCCCCACCGAAAACCCACTAAAACTGGCCGCCTGCTCAAAGCTGGTGGAAAATGTCAGCATTTATTTGCAGAAATGCAAGAAAAAATGCCAGTTAAAGACCTGGTAAGTTACTTTTAAAAGGAAAGGTACTTTATTGCACACCAAAACTAAATACACACTAAGTAATAATGAGAAGGCACAATATGTGAACTGGGTACTAGACTAACTGCACCTCGATCCGCTATCCTATTTTTTTCCCTCCTTGATTCCACTTCCTCTGGTCTAGCCAGGTCTCCCCTCATCATAGGTGTTTCTATGGTAGCATGAGTAAAGGATTGGGTGCAGATAAACTCCCTCTAATAAGCAAAAGCACTCATTTTATCAAAGTTCAAAAATAGTCTCTGGATTCTCACTATGGTGTGTGTCCAGGAAATGTATGGCTAAGGCTAGCAGGCAACCAGCAGCAGCATGCAGGATCATTTCCGCTTCTGGAAGACAACCATTGCTTCGAGTCAGAAGCAGCTTCCTACTGCTGAAGTGAGGTCACGGTCCTAGGTGGTGGCAGGATCTGACATTGAAGGCCCTTTGGTTTAAAGATTCAGATAACCTTGACTCATGGTAGTCGCATGGGGCAGATCTCATCACAGGCACACTGCTACCTGTTATTGGGTGCCAAGCTTTCACTCAGGCCCCACTTCAGGGTGCTAAGTCATGGCGTACTAGTGCAAGGTAGCCAAGCTAGTCCGGAGGTCAAAGCAGCATGGAATGAGCTGCAATCACAGTTCTTTAAGTCACAGAGGCATGGGATGAACCGTGGTCACAGTTCTCAGAGTCACAGCAGCACGGGATGAGTCACAGTCACAATTATTTGGGTCACTGTGGCACCGATTCAATCATGGTCACAGTTCTTGGATAATCAGCGCTGAGCAGACATCATTTTGCAGTTCCCACCTGGACCCGTAAATGAGAGAGTCTGATGCCCACCATCTCCTAGGGCAGGCAGATGCCTCTTCTCCATCCTCCTTCCTATGGCAGATACCACCTGCACTAGGGTCCTGCTGCGTCTGCTTGAAGTGAATGGGAGCAGTGCTTTGATGTGAGTGCTGCAGGGAAGAGTATGTAAAGTATTGGTCAAAGGTTTGAATCCTAGTATGATAGATCATAGGGTTTAAGCACTTGCTGCAGCAACTTGTGTGTAACGAAGTTTTACAAAAATTGCAGTCTGATCAGGATAGATCCATCCCAGCATCGCCCTAGCAGTGAGCTCTATATCAGGAGAGTTTAGCTGTTAAAAAAAAACAAAAGAATGAAGAAAGTGCTGCATTGAGTAGCAAAACTCACCTCAAACTCCAACCACCCTTAGCACCGCCTCATACCCCAATTCAGGGAGGCCTGGCCCTGCGTCCATGTTCCCCCAGCCATGACTCATTGTTTTAAATCTTTCACTTTCTGCTAGTCATGAAACGGGCTAAAAATGACATCCCAGCAGAGGTACAACTGAACCAAAATGGCGCCGCAGTGGACAGACAGCGTGGTGAACACGAAACTCGGCGCCATTTTATTTAAGTCGACTCAGTGCAAACCAGGTCATTTTCACCGAAGGCTTGTTATGAGTCGTGTAAATAGAACGGCCCTGTCAATTGGTCGCTTCTTGTGTAGAAGCTCACGGTGTATTGCTTTATGCAAGTAATGGATGCTTTGTGGTAAAGTAGTGAGCACAGAAAACCCGCCTGCCATTAAAATCAAGTAATGTGGCATTTGTTATAACACAATCCACCTAGTCCGTCGCGTTTAAGGTTGGGACAAATGTATTAAATTATGTCCAGTTACCTTTACGTGCTCGCTTATATAAAAACTAACAATACTTTAAGCTTTCTAGAATTAAACACCATCCAGGTTACAATAATCAGTTGAGCTAATGGTACATATTCTTCTCGGAGCGTAAGAAAAAATCATTTCCAGAGAAATGCTTTATGTAACCTTGACAGGAATTAATACTCGTCTTAAATTTGGATACTTTGGCACCATGTCAACGGCTTGGACAGACATCCAATACCTACATGCTCTAGTGTCACGAATTAAAAGTGTTAATGCCTGTCATTGACTACATTAAACCAGAGGTAACCCATTATAATTTCCCTCATAAAGAAATATAAAGTATTCATTTTGACAACTGATACACTGGGTAATAGTACCACTTATTTATAGCTCTTAGAGACAGCGGAATTGTGGTATGAAGCACTACATTTAAACAGTATTTTATTACAAATGTTATGATAGTTACATGTCTTATTATTTTATGTATATTAGCATCACAAAATGCCCCCAGAATCATTAAAATATGGAACGACGTTGTGTGCTCTGGTGATTTTTTTTTGATTTTTTTTTTATCAAAATAGATTGTTTAATTAGTTTGCTACAGATTAAAGTGTGAGCTGGAAACTGAATTGTAGGCGCTTTGTTATTAACTCGGTCTACGTTTTTCCTCGCCATTGTGTTTTACACGACTATTTAGATATATCTTCATCGACAAATGACATCAGAATAATGCATGCTGGGAGAGGGTGAACAAAATACTACACTTCCTACAAGAAAATGGTACATATCACTTCAATCAATGAACCCCCTGTGTTTACGTGAGATTTCAAAATCACAGGACAAGCTAAACGTAATTTTTATTTTAAGCCTAGCTTTAAATAAAGTATGGCTACTTTCTAGGGGAAGTGACATTTACCATAAAAACTCTGTAATTTCGTATTCGGACTAAGCAATATCAGTGCCCTGCCACGGCCTGGAGCCCAAATGTAACCCACATTTACTCACTATGAAAGTTTTGGTCTGTCGAATTAGATAAGGGGGAAGGATTCCTACGTAATTATAAATACCGATTTTTATCTGCATGTGGTTTCTTAATGTGAAACGAAGCTAATCTTGCAACCCTCAGAGGTGTAAAGGGGCTTTATTTTACATGTTTTTTGCCCCTCAGCCAGATAGATAGATAGATAGATAGATAGATAGATAGATAGATGGATAGATAGATAGATAGATGGATAGATAGATAGATAGATAGATAGATAGATAGATAGATAGATAGATAGATAGATAGATAGATATTGCATTCTAAGCTCCGTGTTTCTATGAACTTCTAAATGAAATGTAATATGTTGTTATGTCATGCTGTAGTACATTGCGTTATAGAGGTGAGTATAGCACGCGTTCTGTCATTATAATAACCGTCGCTTATTTATGTGTAGTGTTATAGCACATATAAATCGTAACACCTGTAGGGTTTTTAAAAGTGGCTGAAGGGGGTCTATCATGTCTGTACAAAAGCATCTGTGTATCCTGTTCCATTAACCATGGGGTAAAATATTAAACTTACAATGACTAATGGTAAATAGGCCCATGTCCGAATGGGCTATTGCCGCATTTTTACTGTTCATAAACAATGGAATTTGAATCTAACTGTTGTCTATCTGCTGATCTAAAACAATTACCTCAGAAAAGCGGGCACGGGTGTGTGAAAGCGCAGCCCTCTCGCACTTCGAGGCAACTGAGAGGAGCAGGTGGAAATTTTGTTTTCTTATTCAGGGTTTTCAGGGGGTTGCTAGCACAATGGCTCTTCATACAGCTGAGATAGCGATTGCTGAACCCTAAACATACAATTAGAGTTTAGTTTGTTGTCTATTAATTAAAACATTTTTGTCATACAGAGGCACAAGTCGAAAAGGTGATTCGCGCAAGATCACACCCTTGCTAAAGTGAGAAGCCGGGATTAGAATTCACTCCTCTTCGGTTCACAGCCCAGAAAACAATGTGCACCTTATAGAACTAATTTTGCGCATCCTTATACGGCAGCACCGTATAATTACACTTGCCTTTAATTCAGTGCATTTAAAAAATGTGACCTAAATCTTCACATAAAATGTGCCCAGACTCATCTCTGAAATGACATTGAAACTGCCCTTTTAAAACTAAAATAAAATCGAACAACTGTCCGCTGCATGTGAAACACGCCGATTTCATTTACATTGAGTCTGAAGTAAGAATAACGCCTGCACCATATTTTATCAGCACGAGGTGATATCTTCGTCTCTAAAGGCCCCGTCTCGAGGACGCTATTGATTATGCATTGTGTCAGGGTCCTTTTCTCATTCAGATGAGCCCGGGCATAATGAATTCGTCCATTTAAAACATGACCAGGAATATTGGGCATTGAATGGGACAGGAAATGACACTTGACCTCCGGATGCTGCGGCCCCCGGATACAATGACATCTTCAAATATGAGCTCCCGAGCCGGAGGTGCCCGCTGGGGCCACCGACACCCATTTTACAAAAGCTTTTCAGGGAAACTCACAGACAGACAAACCACGGACAGCAGACCCGTCTCTGCTCCGGCTCGGGCCCGTGTTTGCTCCTTTCCATTCGAAGACCTTTCTTCTCCTGCTGCATAAATTCTTGGGCGACAAATTAGGGGCTTGAGTCCGATCGGATGCTGCGTCCGAAAATAAACCCAGCCTCTGACCTTGCGGCTCTTTGAGATAATGGACCCACCAGCATGAAGTGGCAATCAGGGCCGGGCCAGCTGCCGGCTGGGTGCGGAGGGGCACCTTCTGGGGTTTGTTTACAGCCGCGAGGGGAGATTTAAGTTTAAAAAAAAACTGTCATTAAATAGGGCTACTCTTCCGTGGCATGGACATGGCAGAGAGGCGGCCTGTGGCATAGGGCGGCAACACGCAGCTACAGACAAAGAGACACAGGGGTCACAACGTGTAACCGTCACACGCACAGACATCACAACTCAGATACTGACACCAACTCACACAGGCGCACTGGCATCATCTCACACGAGCACACCTACACTATCACTAGCACACACTCATTGAGAGAACACACTGACACAAACAGGCGTCACTTCTCACACGATCACCACAGGCCAGAGACACAAACATTGACGTCAACACAAACATGCTCTCTCTCTCAGACATGCACTCAAACACACCCTGACCCGCACCCCACACACACTAGGCACCAGTGCACACACCGACACCAATAGACACACACAATGACACCAGCAAACATACAGTGACATCACCACACACACGCAGACACTATGGGATTATCAAACACTACACATACAGACACACACGAACACCACCGCCTTGATGCACATACACTGACGCCAGCACAAACATACACACGTGCGCTCATCACACACACTGACACCATCACTCGCATTTTTACTCGCGAACTCACCACTAACACTCGCACAAATGTATACTAGCAACACAAACGCATATTATGGGTTCCAGAGTAGCGTGCTACTCGCCAACAAAGCGCTTCAACACCCACCAGGGGTAACAGGCGCTATATGAATGCAAACCTTTCTTTCCCTTCTATCCCTCCACTATCCTTCTCACTCCAAATAACTGACTAATATCCACCACTCAAATTACTTTCATATTTCACCATACTAATTCACCACTAATCCTTTATGGGTTTCCGGAGTAGCGTGCTACTCGCCCAAAAAAAAGCAATTCAACACCCCATCAGGGGTTAGAAGCGCTATATATATGCAAACCTTTTTTTCCCTCTTCTATCCCTCCGCTATCCTTCTGAATCCAAATAACTGACTAACATATCCACCACTTAAAATTTACTTGCATGTTTCACTATACTAATTCAACACTAATCCTCTATGGGTCCCGGAGTAGCGTGCTACTCGCCGAAAAAGCGCTTCGACGCCTCGTCAGGGGTAGTAAGCGCTATACAAATGCAATTACAATACAATACAATACAATATGGACACCCCCATACACACGCAGGGCTACGTATATACAGCACATTTAGAGCACACCCACACGCCCCACATAAACATACAATGTGCACCACACACTGCTTACACTACAAACAATACCAACCCGACAGAAACTACACACATAGACCACATGTATCGAACATAACAGAGATATCACATATACTCTACACACACATACACACACACCCATACACACACACCATGACAGCAGTTCAAAGCGCACTATACTCCACAAACTATATATATATATATATATATATATATATATATATATATATATATATATATATATATATATATATATATAGATAGATATATATATATATATATACATATATCTTATATGTATACACACACATATTACATATATACATACTCACATTTGAGACTGCATATCTGTATCTCTCGCAGATCCCTTAGTGGCCACTCACCACAAACACGCCACATGTATGAAACATCGCATGTACACCATATATGCTACGTACCATGCCACACACCACATGCCTAACATGCATACTATATGTAACACTGTGAGCACACATTGAACTCACTGCACGCGCGTCACATGTATTAGACACCATACACCATAAGCCAGTCAGTTGAGCGCTCTCTGGTAAGACCTTGGAGTCACGTGTTCAACACCCTCAAGGTCAACTCAGCCTTTTATCTATGTGGTTAATGAATTAAATATTATTTAATTTAGTGAGATACTGCATCAGACATATACAGTGCAGAGATGCGAGTGCGCGAGGCTCTAAACAAAAGCACACGTTAATTAGGTGCACCACAGACACTTAACACACAATGTGTACCATACAGATACACAACACCTGGCAGCAATTGCTTTACTTTCCATGTATACATAGTGCACGCTGAAGTATTCTGGCTTGAGACTGAAAGAACATCTCTTGCAAAATGTATTTAGAAATGTAAGCAATTTTGCCCCGTTTTAAACAACCATACCATGCATGATTTATAGGGATGAGCAGTGCGCGCGACATACTTCATTACAAATGCACAATATTATTTTCATTCCACAATGCAGTGCAATGTTCAAGGCCGCGATTAATTGTATTTTAGCCACTTGCAGCCGAGGAATACAAGGATATGGTTTTTAACTTGTGGGAATAACACCCCCACCTCCGGGACACGTACTACAGCTGCATTCCCTGCACAGACAGATGACGTAAACAAATAAAGACAGGCCCCGCCTCTCAGCAGTGGGAACAGAGAGATGGATAAGCGCTCCGGGTGTGCCGTTACTTCTTGTTAAAAAAAAAAAGGCTGAAACGATAAAGTTAGTTTTCATATGTGCTGTAGTATACTGTAACAGAAAATTAATGTATTGAGGGGCATTGAAACCACATTATACTTCGTAATACAATGTTGTATAGGTCGTATGATTTTTAAACATCTGCCCTCCAATATCTATCTATCTATCTATCTATCTATCTATCTATCTATCCCTGTCTGTATGTACAGATGTCTATAAACAAACGCGCGGACATACATAGGCAAATACATTTCAAATGTTTCCATGTTTATAGAGAGCTTACTTCTGAATTATCTACATTTCCAAATACCCCCTATTCCAACAAAAACGTCACAGAAATAGATGGACATACACCAATAATTAAATATGTAAACATCACAATAAAAATTCAATCTTGCTGTCCATGAAAAATGACCATTTCACAAAAGGCGGGAGCGAGCGTGCGTCTGTAGATAGAGGTACGTACGGGCGTCACGCTGCAGGTTCGCCGTACAGTGGTGAAAACCCCTGTTGGAGTGAACTGTCGCTGACGTCCATTTCTAGATCCTGCGTGACCAGCTGCCACGGGCTTCACTCTGGGGTATTGTTTGGTGTCACTGAATATACATTTCGAAAAAATGTGACATTGTATTGCTCTAGTAGGTTTGCATGTATACATGTATGTAATCAATATTTTATTATGCCTGTACAATAATTGTCTACACACATATCACTCCAGTAAAAGAGAAACTAAAAAAAAGGTACTGTACTGCCAATCCACATGTCAATACAGAGCTGTTTTGACGCGGTTAAAATTAATCAGCATATTAAAAACATCGGACGAAATATCAAAGTTTTTAGCATTAGTGTGATCAGAAAGCATCATACGTATCATGAAGTTAATATCAGACAATATCTCATCGTTTATAGATTGAGCGCACCTTAGGAAATGAAAGGGTTAGGCACATCTGTGCCAAAAAATGAGCAAAAGAAAAAAAAGTCGATTTCAGTCAAAGATAATCAGCCTTTCCCCTCCACAAATATTAACATTAACAACAACAACATCAACGACAACAATAACAAAAACAACATTAATAACAACAAAATAAGAATAATATCGGGTTGTTATTATTATTGGTGTTTAATTATCTGAAGCAAAGAAACGTTTTAATAGGAGATATTACTGCAAACTTATATTGCCTATTTATGTTTGCTCTTTCGCGATATCTGCACATTGCACTGGCGAAAAAATACATTCGCTTGAATAACAATCTCTTGAAATTGATAATTAAATTTGAAAGATTACAAGATTTTAACATTCGAGCATGGTGCACGCATTTCCCGGAACGGTGTACGTTTGCAGTAAACCAACAAGTACTAAATTGTTTGTTAATTTAAAAGGTGCGCTTATTTACAGTCGAGTATATTGTTCTAAAATTGAGGTAAGATTTCCCTGTGGGTTATTTACTTTGGAGAAATATCTTTTAAAGCGCCTGGAAGACACGATGCTATTCAGGGTATTGCCTTTGTGAAACAGAGCCCGAAATAATGTGAAACTGATTCGTTAGCAAGCGATTTCAAGTATAAGTTGCAACGACACACCAATCAATGAAGTGACCTCTTAGTTTACATACAAATATGTACGAGAGATAGATTTTGAATTGAAAATATTTGTTGATTGTTCAAAATGCCCTTGATTTAGAAATCGCACACTGTGCAGTCGAGTTCTCCATTTTCGCTGGACAGGGGGTGGTCACGTGATTGAACTACCTGCAGTTGTAATTTTTGGGGAACTGAACATCGTTCTGTGTCCAGCAGAGTGCAGCGTCGCGCCGTAGGAAACTCCCAACTAGCACACAATCGCTAACGGGTGCAATAAACGGGCGCACTCTGGATAGGCTTCCCGTTTGCACAGAAGGATGATTGGAGTAACACGCTTTTTGATTGCGCCTTCTCAATAATGTAATGGAATATTAACAACATCCAACTTGCTTCACATGTATATGTTACCTACCATAAGTGATCAATAGACAATGTTGCAAACCAAAGTGTTGATGACATGAATAATACCGACCTTAGAAGAATGAAAGCTGCGTTTGCGCCTCTAGGAGTCGGCCATGTTTTCTGTATTTTGAATACAGATTCCTGCAGCCCGCGCATTATCCTCCTGGTCTTGCACACGGGTTTCCTCTGCCGACAGTTGTTTCAAGTCGGCCGAGGTGACTTCAAAACGCGCCACGGCGTTTCCTCTAAATTAATCCAACCATCTTTCTGTCAAGGATCTAGGAGGCTTAAATAAGTGTTCTGCGCCCACATTAGTTACTTCTTAGAAACGCATGTAGTGCACAGAAAGGAGAAAACAGTAACGTGGCCTGCACACTAGCTCAATAGATACGTTTAGGTTTTAACCCTCAGAGCATTTGTCGATGCAAAATCCCAGTTTTGTCTAGAATAGGGTTCCAAAAATAAGCCCCATGAGCCCGTTTTTATTGAATCTCGCTTTTCATAGCGCCTTAAAGATATTTGGCTTCCGCTGCACTGAGGCCTGGTGGAGGGCGGTGGCAGGTGTCTGCAATAGAGTGTAGTTAGGGTAAGGTGGGTTGTTTGCGGCCGCTGGGTTGTAAATAAGTCGTCAGATCATCTGGGTGACGCCCGGGAAATTTGCGACAAACATAACCAATAGGGAAAGGACGTGCTAAAGGTGTCTGGACCGTTCACCTCTGACACAACTCGTGCCAAATACGAGCGCTCACAGACACTTAGCGAATAGAGGCTTTTGGCATATACACACACACACACAATTTTGAAGAGGAACGGTTTAAAATATTTAAAAATCTCGAAAAGTCCTACTTTTACGTTTAGCGAAAGCCTTAAACCATTCAACAACTTCTAGTAGCATGTGATTATTATTATTATTATCGCACCTTATTTTTCGTACAGTGACCGCATTTTCCTTATTTTATCACGATCTGTACGATTAAAGGCAGCATTATTACTGGTATTCGTAGCAATAATAATTGTGGTGACGCTTATAATTTCAATAATAATAATGATAATAAGAATAGTGGTGATGCTAGTAATAATAGTGGTGATACTACTACTACTAATAATGATAATAAATAGTGGTGATGCTGTTGTTAATAGTAATAATAACAACACTAATAATAACAATAAAAATGACCACAACAATTATTATTACTAATAACAATAACAACAACAACATCAATAATAATAATAATAATAATAACAACAATAGCAACAATAATAACAATTATGATGATGATGGTACTAATTATTACACTAATAATGACAATAATAATGAAAATAATATTAATAACAATGATAACGACAGCAAAAACAATAATAGTTACAACCCTAACATCAATGACAGTAATTGTGGTGCTGATAATATCAATAATTACAATGATAATATAAAACAAGAGCGCAGTCACTACTCTTTGGGTGAATGTTGCAATTGGACTAAGTGTATGTCTGTTTTGCTGTTGCCTCTGTTATGGTTAATAAGGTGACATTTGTTCTCTGGCAGCGGAATGTTCTAGAAATCAGTAAATGGCACTTTCCGTCCAATTGCCACGACATAAGCACTGCGTAAAAATATAAAATGGCGCACTCTGCGTCCTTGCCGTGCTGTCGCAGTGGCACGCGGCTCCTGTGGCACAGCGAGACGCCCGCCTGCATTACAGCGGCCCCTCTCACCTGCTGAGCGGCACTGCTTCTGCGCCGCAGGGACGCACTCATTCAGGACTGCGGGCGGATCCTCACACGCAATGAGATTGTTTTCGATCCTGACGTTCAGAGTGCGTCAGCTACAACGAATTGCCTCAAACAGGTTCGGAAACCCGGGTGAAAAACACCCAGAGACCCATTCACAAATCTGTGTCAGGGCCGCGCACACGAAAGGGCATGCAAGTGCGCAAAACCATGTGCAAACAACAGTGAACAAGCAAAAGGTGTGCTTAAGATAGGACCCGAAGAAAGGCGAACTATTTGGAGGTGTCGTGTGATAATTAACAAAATAAGGTTTGGTGAAATAAAGTATTTGTCTAGGATCGCACCATTTGGTCAAGCAGGGAGCCGGGATTGACCACAGATTTTCTAGTTTTACCCAGTGCAATTCAGCCGCTGGATGGTTATTGCTTGCTTTGTGCTTAATTCTTAAAGAATGAGATTAGAACTTGGGTGACAGTCAGAATTCACATTTTACTTTTCTAGTTTTGCACAGCCGACTTTGGCCAAGGTTAAAAGTGCTTAATGACAGACACTGTACACGTTCATTACTTCTGCACACGGTGAATTGCCGAGATACATAGCCTGCTGATCCGAAACCAGTTCGAAACTGGCTCGGGGTGTTAAACGATTGGCAGCTGTAAACACTAGGCCGCATCGCCTCCCGTAAAAGCTTGGCTCCTTCAGGGCTCAAGTTTGCAAGAGGACCTCAAGTTGACCCCGTGACAGGCACCTGGCTCGAGCCTGAATGGAGCTTCCAGTGGCTCGCCCACCTGTAGTCAGGAATGAACCAATTCAACATTGCATGCAGGGTGCCTAACTGTGCGCCAGCACACTTGCTTAAGGACCCTTCAGGAAATGCCCCCCATCGACTAGGTGAGGTGTCCGGATGTGTTAAGTTTGTGGTGGAGGGGGAGCAGCAGGTCAGTGAGAAGAAAGGTACGGCCGCTCCAGGGTGGGGGGAGTGTACAATGTGGGAGCAGGACGGCCCCTCAGGGGAGGAAGTGGTTTAGATTTGTAGCTAGGGTGACCACCTGGAAAGAAGTCAAACTCTGGACGGTGGCTGTAAAAATTCAGGACACAGGGTCAACATTCAGGAAAAAAGGTAATTTTAAAGGAAACCTTCAACGAGGTCCCGCAATTCTAAAATAGAGAGGTGACAGAAGTGCAAGTCAAAATAGGTTTATGTTCTGTGGTTTGTATAACATAGAGGAGCATTTGAAAAACATTCGTATATAGCTGGACTTATTTAGAGATAAAAACTAACAAACATATACACAAGAATCTTGATAGAAAACATCAGGGACAGCTGTCACAATTCTTCCCCGTACCATGAATGATAGTGCCAGAAGCAGCATTCTGTTGCTGAACAGAGACCTAGGGGCTTATTTATGGGAAAGTCATGCAGTGCAGCGCAGCAAGTCACCTTGTCCTTTCCCTTGCGTTGGCGCCCTTTGGCAGCCTAGCGCCAACGCAGGCACCATGGTGCAAAGGTGCCTGTGATGTATGCAGAATTATTTATGGTCCAGAAGGGACACCTTCCTGCACAAAAACAATCCTGGGAGGCATATTCCTCTTCTATGTGTGCTGCAGAATGCAAATATTAGAAAAGAATAGAAAGAGGAAGAAACTAGGAGAAATAGAGATATTTCTCCTTGTTACACCTCCCCTGGGAAGGTGTAAGATTTTGGTACATCCCCAGGTTTACAAATTCTGTCAAACTGGGGATGCGTCAAAATCCATGGGACTTGCATGGAAACGCCCACACAATGCCCATGGAATGCCTTTTCAGGGCAGAGTAACGAAACGCAGCAATTTGTGCTGCGTTGCATTACTACAGATTTTTGGAGCCACACAAAGTGGCTTTTCGTGGCTTTAAAAATCTGTCTTAAGGTTTGCGTCACTCTTGCACCACCTTGCATGATGTAAGAGCGATGCAAATGGCCTAATAAATAGGCCCCTTAGAGTTCAAAGGCAGTAGCACTACTACAGAGTGTAAAACAAAAAGAGAAATTATGGTGAGAAAAGAGAAGAGATGGATATATGCAAAAAGGGACAGACAGAAGTTTTAAATGGTGAAAGTGGACAGTGAGAGAAAGGGAAAGCAAGCGAGGGATGGCTAGCTGAGAGAGAGAGAGAGAGAGCGCGGATGGTGAAAGAGAGAAAAGAGGATCACAGAAGATGATGGGGCAGAGGAGGGAGTGAAAAAGATACAGAAAGATGCAGAGGGTGACAACGATAAGGATATAATGAAAGAGGTAGAGGGTGCATTCAAATGACACCCGCCCATTGCCTACCATTGGTTGATATTAGAAGAATCTGCTTGCTTCCAGTTTGTTTCAATGGCTTTCCTTGTTGCAGTTTGTCCATCTGTGTTTGTCCCTCCCCTGGAGCATTGCCTCCTTACCACCTCTCCCATTAACTGACTTCTGTTCTTACACTGCTCACTTTTAGGGAACTTTTTTCGTTTTGCTTAAGTACTCCATTACAGTGCATGTGTTTTCTAGTTTTCTCCTCCTCCTTCCCATATGTTCCCCCTACATGCCCCCGCGCTCTGTATGTTCTCTTGTGTGCTTCTCCCACCCTCCTGTGATGCTGTCACTTTTGGGTGCTCTGCTCTCTCTTTTATGCTTCTCCACCCTGCCCCCTACACAGTGGACTTAATTAAAAAAGGGTCTCTGCACGCGTGGCAAAGGTCCCATAGTCGCGGTGGAATCTCCGCACCCAGGGCGGAATCTCTGCAATGAGATTTCTAATCGCAAGATTCTGATCCAAGTGCGAGACTCACCCACAAGTGCTGGACCTCCACCACAAGTGCGGAGGCCCTCTGTGAATCAGGTCCTCTGTGTTCTTCTCTCTCCATACACCTGTGCTCTGTGTTCTTCACTACATGTGCGCTTTTCTCATCGTTCCTCGAGTTGCTCTCTCCCGCATGCGATGCTTCCCCTTCCTCCCCCACCCACTTCCCCATTCACTCCTAAATTACCCTCAAACCTCTGCAATCCTTTTTAAAAAAAACTAAATGTGCACATTTGTGCTATGAAGTCTTATTTTTTTATTTACCGATCCAAGTGGCGTCCTCCATGTGGGTTGGTAAATCAAAATTAAAGCAAATGGTGGTGCGTCATTCCACTGGTGTACGTATTCATTCTGATGCATTTGCATGCATTCATCATCATTCATGCACATGCAAGTCGAATGACACAATCACCAGAAGTGGTTCCAAAGCTGCAGTGGCAGCATAGCAAAAATAGAAATAAGAGTCTGAGACATCTGTGGTTTTATTCAATACTTTCTTGACAATTTTAACGGTTGACAAAGCAAGGTTTTACAGTATAATGAATAATATAGAATGTTGGTACTAGCCCCATTGACTTCAATCGGTGGGTAATAACATTTATTGCAGATTGATACTGCCCCCATTGATTGCAATGGTGAAGTATGCATGCCACTGTTTTTACAAATGTGGTTACATCAAGACAAAGTTGGTTGGCCTGCCTTATTGAAATGACACCCCCTTATACTGAAATATTGCGTCTGGTGTAGGTGGGGGTATTGTGGTTATAAGGTTCAGGGCCTACTAGGGGTGTAACGTGATAAGTGGGTGATGTTATATGTTTGTTATTAATGCAACGTATTTATTAATGTATGTGCAATAAAATTACTTTTCCTTATAATAAGGAAAAGCACTTACTGGTCAATAATTTATTAATTGTTGTTGCATACCAGCGAGCTGGAGTTACTAGCCCATGCCTCCTCCCCTGAGTAGGTCTTTGACTGCTCTGCTTCGCTACCCTGAAGGAGCCAAGTGCTACAATGGGGTACTTAGTTCCCAATAAAGAGAAAGTTATGAACTTATTACTTGTAAAGGACTCACCGCTTCTCAACTAATGACCCAACTTCTTACACTCAGCTGCCTGCATTCTTTCACTATCTTTTTTTGTGCATTGTGCAACTCTGGATGAGGAGCAACCATATACAAAGAAGAATATACCGGGACCCATATTTATTTACTGGTGTGATAGAGTATGACTGTAAGCCACAGGCAAGGCTGCCATCGATCTATCCGATTTTATAACGTTCTGGACTATCAGTATGATCTAAATGTAATTCACCTGCCTAACCAGAACACTATTTCAAACTACTTGCTGCATCTTCAATGCTGTACTTCCTCTAATATCTGCTAAATATACCTCTTCATTCTTTCAGGAAAAATATGAGACCAGGATCAGGTGGACTGGTGTGTACAGAGCACTGAAGTGTATCCTAAGTCATTGAAACTTCAATGTCAAGAGCACATAGGTTGAGAACTTGCACCACAACAGAAAGGAGGTTTGTTGGGGACAATGGCTTGCTAGTGTTTGCCTCACCTGAAGACTGGGAGCAAGCCCTGGATTCAAGAGTAAACCTTGCAGCTAAATCCCTACCAAGAAGAATGAAACTTTGTGATACTTACAGAGAGGAGCTGGCTCCTGACTAAGACGAAGACCAGCACAAGGCCCCAGCTACTCAAGTTTCACATGGAAGATGCCACAACAGAGTGAGTTGTCCAGGATCCATGAGAACCTGGGAGTCCAGTTGGCCAGTATCACAAAGAGGCAAACAAGTCAAGAATTGCTTGGAATGGCCTGCAGCTTTGGTGAGCCTACACCATCACATATCTGTCCAGGAACCTGTGGAATCCACATCCGTGCTGTCCTAGACCCAGAGGGACTCAGAGTTTTCCCCACTCCATCCCGTATTTTGAGGATAAGCAATTATGGCTGCATCAGGGTACTCTAATTCCATACCCATTGGAATCAAGATTCGTACCCTAACAGTTTGCAGCGATATTGGTGTTTTAATGTCAAGTTTGACTTCTGACTCCAGAATTACAGATGGAACTGGTCAAGTCTGCTTGTGGAGTTGATGGTCCCAGTCCATGGTTATCCAGAAACTTACAATTCTGACCACAACTGGATATTTTTAAATACAAAGCATTGTTGAAATAAAACACATGTTGGAAGACCGAAAAGTCTAGCATGCATTTAATGCAAGAATAGCACGCTGCACAGCAAATATTCAGGTGACAATTATCATTTCAACATTTCTGAGCTCTCGCTCAAAAGGCCACTTTTAGCATGTAATGCTAAAATGCATGCAATTTTAAATGCTTTTTATTACTTTTCTGTTGCTGCAAGTCTATGGAGCATAAACACTTGACAGAAACTGTTCCGTCAACGAAAGTATGTAATGAGCAGGAGGCAGGATCTTCTCATGGAGAGAATGTGAGAAGTCTTGAAATGATGATAAAAATACATAAACATACTGCTGAGTTCACTATTTTCTTAAAGTCACACTTCTGTTCGCTAACATTGAAAATAATGCTACGCTTTACTATAAAAAGCAGGAAATGTGCATATGTACTACCTCAAATAAAATGGCGCCTAGGCCTCTGAGATTAATGAAAGCTAACATGCATAATAAGGCTGATGAACACTTCAGTTTAAAATAAAAACGATATAACATTTTATTATGTAATATAATAGTGCACCTTGCGATACACATGTGCAAGAAAGCATTTATATTTAAGACGGTTGTATTTTCTCAGCCCCCCCCCCCCACTTTTTTAACTGGGAGGAAAAACTCTTCAAAATATTCAATCGCAAATAGTCTAAAAACATCTGCTTTTACATCTTCATTGTCTTTATCATCATCAAAGGTAGCAAGCAGAAATGCTTTGAAAGTGAATTTATTTGTGCGAGCAGGTAGGATGATGCACATTATTAATTTTTATTAGCATATGTAAAACAACCACAATTAAAATGATAGCCATGATTATTTCAAATATTTTCATTCCACAGTGCCCAAAAAGTTCACCCAGCCAAATCCAGGTGCCACCAAGATTGAAATCTAGTTCGCCATGAAGCTTGTGTTGTTTTTTGGCGCTATCCATAATGTGGCCCATATGCTCATATATGCTGAGGGACGAATTAGTAAGATTGGTGCATCATTCAGAATCTAAAATAGCAACATACCCCACCTTGCTGCTAGTATTCTAAATCAGCATCTTGGCATGTGCCTGTAATTGAGCTACCACTAATCCTAAAGCTAATGCGGTGAAAGTAGCAATCTCTTCCATGTCTGCATTTTGTCTTGCTTTGTCTAAAACATGGGTATTCACAAACATTTTCTCAGGGGCTAAAAAGTACAGTGTGGGGTGTGCCCAAGGGCTGCATCGAAGGCGGGGCAGAGAGAGAGAGTGTGGGGTTGGGAACTATGGGGATGGAAAAGAAACACACCCCTTTTCAAAACATTGTGACAAAATACTTCCAAATATTTTTAAACAATTTGCAGCAGCCTATCTTAAACTATGTGTAGCCTATACACTTTTAAAATGTTGTAGTCTATGTTATACTGTGGTAAAAATTTTAAGAACGTATGCCTTGTATATTCACAGCACTTACTGACACATGATGAAATCCAATAGCATTATAAATATGCATCTTTTTTCCCCATGCACCAAAAAGGATTTAAGTCAGTGACTCTCTAGTTACACACAGATATTTGTAGTGATAAAACCGAGCTTTCCAACCAAAATCATACATTTTTAAATATTAAATGCTGCCCAGTATCCAGCCTGCTTATGTGTAACATTTCCATCTTTGCCTTGTGCCTTCATGTGACATTTTCATAATTTAAGTGTGACACCTCGAGTGACACATCATCATACAATATAGTGACCCACAGCAGAGAAACAGCCATAATGGCAAAAGTATTACCTTCAGTGGTATATTGAATTACGTTCAAGCATCATAATTGCTCCATTCAGTACTTATATATGTCAATAGACCCGATTCAGTTCAGCCAGGAGACTCATGATTTTTGAAGCCAGAATTGGCTTTATTTTGGCTGTCTCCTGCCTGAAATTGTCTCTCCTGCAATAGAAGCAATGGGGAAGATTCTTTTTTTTAATTTCTCACTTTCCTCTTCTAAAATGTTGCCATGTATGGCAGGATCAGAAACATAAACACAAATTTAGGGCTGCTGTTCCTGGAGAGGGAGAGAAAATATAGGCAGGTTGTATGAGATTGGAGCAAGGACACGGGGCAGTCAGCAAGACTGTCTCATCTTGCCCTCACACATCCCCAGGGGGATGCCATGCTTCATCATAGGGCGTTTGCTCCTGATTGGGTCAGCGCTGCAATGCCCAACAGGTCCCCCGATGGGTCACTTTAACGGAGATCTTTTATTGAAATGCCACATGATGAGTGCAAGATAAAGTATAAGTGGGGTGGTTTCTTAAGTGTAAAGATGTGAGTTTAAAACTGATGAGGGAGGTCTCGAACTATTCTTTAATAACTGGACCACCCAGTCAGACTAAAAGCCTTTATATATATTACCTACTGGCGGTTGCCTGTAGGTAGTAGGTAGTTATAGTTAGGACCTTGTTTCTATTCAAAAAGTGTTTTTTCTTTTGCCAATATCTTTGGCGCCGTTTGCCGAATCTTCCTGAAACTTTCAAAACTAATGGGGCGCTCCAGTCAGCCTCTGTCTTGAAAGTTTCGGGGTGATTCGTCAAGCGGGGGCTGAGAAAAAAGGGGGGTCCCAAAACACATTTTCTCCATGTTAATTTCCATGGGAAACTTTAGACAAGGCTACAGCCCGAACTGCTGAATGGAATTACACCAAATTTGGCAAAAAGGTAGCTCTTGGTTCAGAAATCGACCTTTTTGTTAAATGGTGTAAATCCGTGCAGTAGTTCTCGAGAAATTCATATATAAAAAAAATTTGTATCTAGTGACCGCGGTGGATGTGCGAACCCTCCCGATCACGAGCTTGACTCTGATTGGCTGGCAACACTTCAATCCAGGAAGTGTTGGCAGCCATCTTGTGACTCGGTTGAACCAAGTCACAAGAAAAAAGGTAAAAACAAGAAAAGGGGGCAGGAAAGGAACACCTTGAACCCCTAGGCCTGCTCAGGGGTCCCAAAAAGCATTTGTTTTTAAAATTTTCAGCGGGATTTGCGTACAGTACGCAAATCCTGCCGAAAAACAAAAAAAACCGAAGCGCGGTCACCCGCGCTTCGTTTAATTAGGGCCAGATCCTGGGGGCAAATATGTTAATAGGTGCAGGGGCCCATGGGGGCCCCCGCAGCCCCGGGGACTGCCACCTCTCCGGGGCTTTGTTTGAAATTAAAATGCATGGGGGGGGCTCCTACCCACCCCCAGTCTGCCCCGTGGACCACCACCTACCCGGGGCTTTGATATTTAAATGCGGTGGGCCTCGCGCCCCCCGCAGCCTCCGGAGACCGCCACCTCCCCGAGGCTTTTTAAGAAATTATTAATGTGTGGGGGGCTCCTGCCCTCTCCACACTGTCCCGGGGACCACCACCTCCCCGGGGCATTCATTAATTAACAAACGGCGGTCTGTTGTGGACCCCCTGCTCCGGGGACCACCACGTTCCTGGGGCTGCTCAGAAGATGGGAGGGCAGCTGCGCGGCCCCCTCCTGGAGCCTTCCATGGCCCTGGGGACCACCCCCCCCAGCGCCGGCTCCAGCAATTTCCCGGGGTGCCCACTCCCGGGGCATTGCAGTTTGCTATGGCAGGGCAGGAGCACTGCTCCCGCCCTGCCATAGCAAACTTCTGCTTCGCTTCATGGAAGCGAGAGCATGGAAAATGCTCTCACTTCCATGAAGCGAAGCAGAATTGCTTTTGGGCAAAGGGAGCTGCTGACATGCAGGAGGCGGGAAGCTGGCTGGGACCGCGGGGGCATTAAGGGCTCCCCGTGGCCACCAACGTGAGGCTATGCCCTGAGGAATGGGGTCCCCAGGGCCCAAAAGGGCCCTGGAGGGGGGCCACTCACCCCCCTCCCTTTTTTAATTCTTATTTAAAAAAAAAAAAAAAAGACAAGGCTGGGCCCCGGGAAATGGGGTCCCTGGGGCAATAATTGGCCTCAGGAGGGGGGCTACGTGGGCCCCCTCCAAAATTTATAAAAAAAGAAAGGCTGGGCAGGCCCTGGGGGATGGGGTCCATGCGGCCCCCCTTCCATAAATAAAGTTTTTGCCAGGCCCCAGGGGCCGAAATCGGCCCGGGGAGGGGGGCTACTCGGCACCCCTCCTGTTTTAAAAATAAAAAAAATAAATAAAGGATTGGCCAAGCCCCGGGGGATGGGCTCCCCCCAGGGCCAAAAATGGCCCAGATAAGAAATGGCCGGGCCCCGGGGGATGGGGTCCCCGGGGCCGACATCGGGTAATGGAACTGGGGGGCCATAATAATTATTTTTTTCTCTCGTGATAGGAGTCGCGACCCCATCGCGGCTCTCAGCGCAGCCACCCCAGTGTAAAGTCGCGGTGGATTCACGGATTCACCTCAAATAAATAATTTAATAGCATATAATTCAGAAAGTAGTGTTGCATTTGCGAATTTTTTTATAGAGTGAGTGAGATTGAAGTTAATAATCACATTAAATTTGATAGAGTAAGTAATAATATATAAAAAAAAATTCAAAATAAACTTGAAAAGTGTATTGTGTTGTAGTACATTTGTGCTTTTGTTTTGTGGATTCGCGAATCCGGAAAATATTTAAAAAGAATATGTATGTTAAAAAATAAATAAGATTCACTGTTAGGTTATAGGGTGGCTCTAAAAAGAGCCCTTGTTTCATTATGAGTTTGTTAGAGCTACATGTAAGTGCGGATACACAGCTTAAGGTTGTTGAGAAAGACTCTGTTCCCTTGATCTGTGAAGTGAACTGTATCACTTCTGTAGATGTCATCCATATCAAAACATAGATTCTTATAGATCGAGCCCATTGTATGGTCTCTGAGGTAAGCAGAAATAGCTTTATTGACATTCTTTCTAGCTTTCTGAATCTGTTGACAGAATTGATTTGACCACTTCCATTTCTGTCTTTGGCATATATTAGAGTATACAAAGACAGTATGAGGTAAAAGCAACATCAATTGTGCAAAGGTATCTTTCATTAGGATTTCCAGTCCTACCCAAGTCAATGTGCCTAGGTCATTGCCACCACAGTGCACAATCATGAGTTACGGGGGTTGGAGATGCAAAAAGGTTTTAACCAAAGGCATCAATTAATGCCACTTTAATACTCTCTGTGCAAACCATTTAATATCCACATTTAGCAAACCTTGGTCTTTGTCAATACCTCTGCGTTCAGCATACCTTTTGCACCAGAAAACATAGCTGTGCCCTACAATCCATACTGTAAGCATTTTGAACAGATGTCTGGAAGGAATCAAAAGATGTCTGTAGCTGAGGTTGTCAGTTGGTAGAATGAGAGGTATCTAAAATGGTGGAGAACATGCTGCTTTTGAGAAAACTGATAACTGATTGGCTGTTCATCAACATAGTGCACTCAAAAATAGGATGCATGTTACTTTCCTGAAGAAGCATGTTTCTGATTGGTTATTAAAAAATGTTTGAAAGGTACAGTAGATAGGATAAGGTAATATTTGGCAAGAGTCAACCACACCTGCATTTGTAAGCTACTGTGCTGAACTTCAAAATTTGGTGAACTTGTGACCTGCCAGTACAGTTGAATGTTGCAGAAACTGTTACTATGGAAACTGGGATTAATCAGAAAGGGGCAAGGGTTGAAACTTAACTGTGGTTTTAAAATATAAAATGGTAATTTATATATAAGTGATAGGCTATTAAAGTAAGATTTCCCAAATCAGTACTATGTTTAGAAGTGGCGAGTTCTTAAAAAATAATACTAGTATTATTGGAAATAGGTTTTTAAAATTCCTGTAAGGGTTCGCAGCTCCATCACAACGCTACACTGCGGTACCGCGGTGGAGTCAAGACTCCAAAAAATTACAGAACCAGTTTGGGCACTTTTAGAAGACAGTTAGAAAGGGTTAATATGTCTAACCAATAGAAATGTGTTTCACAATTTGAAATAATGAAGGAAACACTTTGATTTGTTACTTACATTTATTTGTGTGCAGAAAAAGAGGGAAAGTTTGCCATTACTGGTTTTACCTTGTTGAGAGTGCTGCATTACATTTATTGTGTGAAAAAAAACTTTTATGAATTTCTGATATTTCACATTCTACATTACTATTTGAAAGGTGTGTTACAAATTTGTAAGGTGTGTTATGTATTATGTAGTAGTGCTTCACTCTTTGTAGTGATATTTTTAATTTGAAAAGCATTATTTTTTAAGTTTACAAATTGATGTTTGAAATATGTTACAAAATGTACAATTGTGTGTTGTAGTTTGTTTTCTTGTAGTGAAATGACGATTGAAATAGGTTGCGCATACAAATATGTGTACTTTGGTAGATGGAAGATGTTAGATGTATAAAACACAGGTATACATCTATTTATATGTTTCTTTTATATATGATGCCACTAGCAAAAGGTACAGACACATGCATGTATGGTTTCAGGAATATGGTTAGTGATTAGGCTACTTCGTATGAGTGTGTGGAAAGGTACATTTGAAGTACGCCGCATAAATTTAGATGTCTGCTTGAAATGGGAAGTGCAGTCTGTAAAGTTTAAGGGACTTCATGGTCTTGTGACTGAGGTATGTTTCTACTTGCTGATGTATTCTCACACGAGTTATGCATCTGAAGATGCTAGATGTATCAAACACAGGTATATATCTATTTCTATGTTTCTTTTATATATGATGCCACTAGCAAAAGGTACAGACACATGCATGCATGGCTTCAGGAATATGGTGAGAGTTTTAACAGACTCATGTGAAGGGTTGCTGCTTTATATTTGGCTAGGCCCAACACTCTCAGTAGTCGCTGAATAGTGAAGCTGCAGCACAAAAGTGAGGTTTAAGATATGTTGGTAGATGGAATACTGATTAGGGTACTTCGTGTGAGTCTGTGGAAAGGTACACTTGAAGTACGCCGCATAAATTTAGGTGTCTGCTTGAATTGGGAAGTGCAGTCTGTAAAGTTTAAGGAACTTCATGGTCTTGTGACTAAGGTATGTTTCTACTTCCTCATGTATTCTCACACGTGTTATGCATCTGAAGATGCTAGATGTATAAAACACAGGTAAATATCTATTTGTATGTTTCTTTTATATATGATGGCACTAGCAAAAGGTACAAAAGGTACAGGCACCTGCATGCATGCTTTCAGGAATATGGTGAGAGTTATAACAGACTCATGTGAAGGGTTGCTGGTTTATATTTGGCCAGGTCGAACACTCTGAGTCGTCACAGAATAGTGACGCTGCAGCATAAAAGTGAGGTTTAAGACATGTTGGCAGAGGGATTAGTCATTAGGCTACTTCGTATGTGTCTGTGTAAAGGTACACTTGAAGTACGCCGCATAAATTTAGGTGTCTCTTTGAAATAGGAAGTGTAGTCTGTTAAGTTTAAGGGACTTCATGGTCTTGTGACTGAGGTATGTTTCTACTTCCTCATGTATTCTCACAAGTGTTATGCATCTGAAGATGCAAGATGTATAAAACACAGGTATACATCTATTTGTATGTTTCTTTTATACATGATGCCACTAGCAAAAGGGACAGACACATGCATGCATGCTTTCAGGAATATGGTGAGAGTTATAAAAGACTCATGTGAAGGGTTGCTGGTTTATATTTGGCTAGGTCCAACACTCTGAGTTGTCACAGAATAGTGAAGCTGCAGCACAAAAGTGAGGTTTAAAAGTATAGCCATGTTGGCAGATGGAATAGTGATTAGGGTACTTCGTATGAGTCTGTGGAAAGGTACACTTGAAGTACGCCGCATATATTTAGGTGTCTCTTTCAAATGGGAAGTGCAGTCTGACAAGTTTAAAAGACTTCATGGTCCTGTGACTGAGGTATGTGTCTACTTGTACATGTATTTTCACATGTGTTATGCATCTGAAGATGCTAGATGTATAAAATACAGGTATACATTTATTTGTATGTTTCTTTTATATATGATGCCACTAGTAAAAGGTACAGACACATGCATGCATGCTTTGAGAATCATGGTGAGGCTTATAACAGTGACATGGGAAGGGTTGCTGTTTTTAATTTGGCTAGGACCAAGATTTTGAGTAGTTGTTGAAAACTGAAGCTGCAAGAGTAAAGTGAGTTTTAAGACATGTTGGCAAAAGGATTAGTGATTAGGCTACTTGCTATGAGTCTGTGTAAAGGTACACTTGAAGTACGTCGCATAAATTTAGGTGTCGCCTTGAAATGGGAACTGTAGTCTGTCAAGTTTAAGGGACATCATGGTCTTGTAAGTGACATATGTGTGTACTTCTACATCTATTGTCTGATGTGTTATGCATCTGAACCTGGTCGCTTTGGGTACTGGTAGAGAAATCTTTTAGTTCTGCTCTGTCGTTCGGTCGCAGAGCTTGTGATGTCTTCTGAATGAAGGTATTGTGGAGCCTCCCACATAGCTTGTTCAATAACCAGGTGCCATATTTTATGAGCAGAAATTTAGACAGCATGCGCTCTGAGACACAGATATTCAACTATATCACTGTTATAAGTCTCACCATATTTCTCAAAGCATACATACATCACTCTGTGCATTTTGGATACCTGTGTTTCACAGTGTATGGTCTCTAAATGTGTGTAAAAAAAAATCTATGTATTCCTCTCTGCTTGTAAAACATGCCACCTGAGTATTGAACAGGCTATTTGAGTGGCTCCATCACACCTACATACAGAAGACATCAGAGGCTGTGCGACTGAATGATAGAGCAGAACTAAGAGATTTGTCCACCGATAGCCAAACCAACCAGTTTTTCAAGCTACCATGTTTAGATGCATAACACATCAGACAATAGATGTAGAAGTAGACACATACCTTAGTCACAAGAGCATGCAGAGTTTTAAATTTGACAGACTATATCTTTCATTTCAAGTACATTTTGTGAAACTTATACGGCCTACTTCAAGTGTACATTTCCATAAACTCATAGCAAGTAGCCTAATCACTAAGGGCCAGATGCATCAACAATCCATTTTGCAATTTCCTAATTGCGAATTCTTGCGATTCGCAATTAGAAAATCGCAAAATGGAATGCATGAAAGTGTGTTTACACTTTCTGAGATTCCTAGGGGTTCGCAAATGACCTACCCCATGAATATTAATGAGGTAGGTCGCAATTTGCGACCCCCTAGGAATCGCAAAAATCATGGGGATGGTGGCCTGCTGGGGTCAGTAGACCACCATGTCCATGATTGCTTTTGAATAAAGCAATCTTTTTTTTGTAAAGCAGCCCGTTTTCCTTAAAGGAAAACGGGATGCTTTACAAAAGAGAAAATGAAAACTTCTGTGGGACTACTGCCTGCTCTTAGAAAATGCATTTACAGACATTCACAAAGGGGAAGGGGTCCCTTGGGGACCCCTTCCCATTTGCGAATTGGTTACCACCTACTTGAAGTAGGTGGTAAAATGCGAATGTTTTGCGACCGCATTTCGGTCGCAAAATATTCATGCATACCGATGGGATTTGGTATTAGGAAGGGATGCCCTAAACATGCCCCTTCCTAATAGCGAATCGCAAACCCATTTTGTGATTCGGTAACAGGTTACCGAATCGCAAAATAGAGTTTGCTGCATCAGAAGAGCATTGTTTTGCGTTCGGAAACGGCCGATTCGCAGAATCGGCCGTTTGCGAAGGCAAAAAATGCTTGATGCATCTGGCCCTAATTCTTTTGTAAATGGTAGCGTCTCCTACATAGGTGACGTCCCCCTGAGCACAGCATGGGGCCTGCTAACAAGCAGGATCTCTGAATCTTGATGAAGTACTGTGATAAATGAGTCAGATAAATTGACGGCTTTTTTGAAAGGGTTTATTCTTCCGATATTATGGCTCCATATCGAAAATGAATATTCAAAAGTTGCATGAATCCATCATATAATTCAAACGTATCTCCTGATGCATTTCGGGCAATGTCAGCTCTTCATCAGGGGAAAATATCTATAATGTAAAGTAAGCAGAGATATTGCTAAGGACACCGGACCAACCAAAATTCACCCTACACCTTCAACCCAGGTGTTCATAAAATAAAATAGAATTAAAGTGTCAAAAGAAAAACGGACGAAATGCTCATATAGTGATCAGTAATTCGGCAGTATCAATGTGAAAAAAATGTAGCACTATACTAGAGTTCAGTAGTGCACCCAGAGCTGCGAGGTCTAAATGAACTGTGAAGTACAGCTGAGAAAGTGGTAGCTAAAACACACGATATCGTGAACATGCAAGAAAGTGGAAAAAAGATGTTAGGTATAGCACTTTGTAAAGTTTTTCATTCAAAGTGCCCTATGGGCTGCAAGGTATACAGTGACACGCTCTGAGTAACAATGCGAAGGTTGAAAAGGCACCGGGCATTATAAGAGTGTTGTGTGGCATTGGTGCGTCTGGGGAAATAAACATGCGTGATTGTTAATAAGCTGAGAAATGAAACGATGAAATATAGCTGCGAACGCGGCAGTGGTTAAACACGATTTTGTAAGCATGCAGGAAAATTGATGTAAATGATGTGGAGTCTGGCGTTGCTCAAGAACCTTATATAAAAAGTTCACTGCGAACTGCAAGAAGTACAGTGACGCGCTACTCGTTGATCTAGGAAAATGAAAAGATGCCGAAGTTCGACAGCGCGTAACTATATAGAGTTCCAGTGAAAAAAACGTGATGAAAGTTAGAGTGAAAACCAAGCTCACAACATGTCGGAAGACAAACTTACATGAATGACGTTCGTGAAGATCGAGTCTTCTGTGGCAAGTGTTACTAGCGTGCGCGATGGTGAATGTTATTAAGAACGTGAAGATAAAAGAAAGCGAAAAAGGACCAAAGGTATTGAATGAAAAATAGTGAGAACACGGGTGTCATTTTAAACTGGAGTTGAAACATGATATGAAGATAAAAAACGAAGTGTGGGGACAGTGGATGGATGTTTAAACAATAAGAAGGAATACGTGGGATATATCTGACATTGAACTGAAAGAGTACACATTAAAAACATGATACATGATATAAAGATAGAAGACGAAGTCCGGGAACAGTGGATGAATGTTAAAACAATGAGAAGGAATACTTGTGGTATGTTTGACATTAGACTGAAAAAATACTGAAACAATAGATACTGAAAGTAGACAATTAAAAGGATAGTAGAAAATATGAGCTGAACATTATGAGAAAACTACAATGAAATGTTGATAAAGCTGAAATGAACAAGAAAAATGGTATGGAAAGAAAGTTGTAGTGAATGTGTGTTCAACTGAAGATGTAGTAGACAGTGAAAACGTTGGAAGAGGGACAAAAAGAAAAAGAAAAAATGGAAGTGTCTACAAGACAAGAAAAACAATGAACAGACAATACAGCCAACGTTCAAAAGTAGAGTCTCTGAAGAAATTAAAGGTAGCACAGGAACTCCATGCGATCATTTAAACCATGAGGTTTCATCGAGTTCAGGAATTTTATCCAATGGTTTTCTCCCTGTAGAAGGTGGTTGTTAATGTCTCTTCCTTCTCGTTTGTCCACCACTTCTAGGATGATAAATTTCAATTGGCTGATGTTATGATGATTGTCAATAAAATGTCCTGCAATCGCTGATTTCGAGTTTTTGGTCCAGATATTGCTCTTGTGTTCCCGTATCCTTGTTTTAATTTTTCTCTCTGTCTTCCCTACATACATCAGGCCGCAAGGGCACTTGAGCATGTAAATCACATTGGTGGTGTCACAGTTGGCATTGACCTTAAGTTTGATGTTAGTACCTCTCAAGGGGTGTGTAATGGTTGAGCCTTTGTTCAAATTATTGCAGTTGCTGCAGTTGTAACATGGTGTACTGCCTTTGTAACTGGTTTGTGTGACATCTTTTGGTTTGACCATGATGAGATCTTTAATGTTCTTGCCTCTGTTGTACGCGAAGAATTTTGGTTGGTCCGGTGTCCTTAGCAATATCTCTGCTTACTTTACATTATAGATAATTTTCTCTGACGAAGGGCTGACATTGCCCGAAATGCATCGGGAGATACGTTTGAATTATATGATAGATTCATGCAACTTTTGAATATTCATTTTTGATATGGAGCCATAATATCGGAAGAATAAAACCTTTCAAAAAAGCCGTCAATTTATCTGACTCATTTATCACAGTACTTCATCAAGATTCAGAGATCCTGCTTGTTAGCAGGCCCCACGCTGTGCTCAGGGGGACGTCACCTATGTAGGAGATACTACCATTTGCTTATTTAGTTACACCCTCTGATCAGAGAGTGATACTCCTGAGGCACGCTACAACCATCACAGCTTCGGATTAGCGTCGGAGTGCGCGTTCCAACCCCTTTGTTGTTTGACTATTCTGATCCCGGAATGCAGCACACCCGCACAAACAGTCCAACATGGCATATGGCGGCATCTCCAACCTCATCGATTTGAGAGCAGATACATTTGCCTTTGCAGAGGAAGAAGCGAATAAGATTTATGCATTGATACCAGAGGACACCTCACAAACCTCAACCACAAGAAACAAAGAAAGCAATATCAGACAGCTACTATATTTGACTAAAAGAGAGATTAACCAACGCTTGCACGCAAGCACATTGATCAAATACCACCGTGCACAAAGAATTCCCAGGGGATTACGGATCCCCTTAAAACCCTTATTATGAAAGAACAGTCCGAGATTCGCTGAAAAATGGTATTCCATACTCAACAAGTGTTCACTCGATCTCATCTTATCATTGAGGAACTTTCCAAGATCTTGGAAGAATTATCAAAAGAGATTACACACACCAAATCTGAATTGACGACTAGCATGACAACTGAAGACTAGACCAAAACACTTGAAGATATCAATGTGCAACTTGAGAAGTACACCCAAGAGATCAACGAAAGAAAAATTTGCAAATACAAACGCGAAACCATCGACTACAAATTAGGGGAGGTATATTCCTGGGCAGAGGTTTATGCCAGACGCCAGCAGAAAAAACCTTATAGTCAGAATACTGAGACAGAGACTTCATCATCAGACGGTGACACTAGGCGTAAGCCCCGTACCGCCATCCCGGAACATCTACCTTCAACAAGTACAGAAAACCATCAGATTCCTGGTGTTCCTTTTTTAGAGGAAGGTTCAAAAGACAAAGACGACCCAGGCGGGGCAAAGGAAAAAGAAGGAGAGAAAGAAACAAGGAGTTCAGCTGCTTTGAGCAAGAGACTCAAAGGGAAGAAAACCACAACAACTTAGCTATCAATATTTCTTCTCATATACTTAACTTCATTGAAATTAAGACCCTTCAAAAGGGTACATCCTTTGTACCCACCAGTCACACGAACAGCTTAGAACTCGAGATAAGCTTTTTCAAACTGATGCGCAACCTACGCTTAAGACATTTCTTTGATAATGTACTCACTGAGCATACTCCTGAAGACACCGGACAATTACGCGGTTTACGATGCAGGAGCATCTACATGGCTCCGGTCAGCCACAAAAGTCTCGATACTTTTGAAAACCTTGTTAAGCATGACATCCTAAAATTCAACTACAAACGACAATCTAAACATCGTAACCTCATATACAAAGAATTTGAGGTCCTAAAACGTTTAGTTAGAAATTCGGAAATCACTTGCCAAAATGCTGACAAGAGAGGTGCACTTGTCATCATGAACACTAGCTTTTACAAAGAACAAGTGCAGTTGCACGTTTCAGACTTGGATACTTATTGCACTCTTGATCACAATCCTACCAAACAGTTTGCCACTATTTTAAACAGCTTGGTGAAAAAAGCGGTCGAAGATGGGGTCATCAACGAAAAAACTTGCAGATTCTTGATACAAACCAACCCAAGGACACCCACTTTGTATATGCTACCAAAAATTCACAAAGACTTACAACATCTTCCATTTCGACCAATTGTGTCCACAAAAGGAAGTTTGCATGAACCGGTGGGGAAATTCATAGACAGATACTTACAACCTTTTGTTACTAGCAAGAGAACCTACATCAAAGATACCACGGATTTCCTTTTCAAAATTGACACCATTATGTTGACACACGATGAAGAAATTTGGTTGTGCACAGTTGATGTAAAGTCTCTTTACACTTCAATCCCGCACAACTTGGGTCTTGAAGCTATTGAGGAAACTTTATTGAACTCAGACTTAGATTCCAGTTTTCAATTGTTTTTGATGGAATTACTCCATTTCACCTTATACCAGAGCTATTTTGAATGGGAGGACCAGTGTTATCTCCAACTCACTGGTACCTCTATGGGCAATTGTGCCGCCCCTTCGTACGCCAATATTTTCATGAATAAGTTTGAAGAGAACAACATACTTATCTCCATTGTTTGGAAAGATCATGCTGCCACGTTCTTAAGATACATAGATGATATCTTTATTGTATGGAAGGGTCCTTATGACAGCTTGATCAACGCACTGGATGCTTTAAACACCATCAACGATCGAATTCAATTTACATACGAGGTCAATCAACATACTATATCTTTTCTCGATGTACTGATCAACAGAGTGGGGAACGCTCTAGAGACTAATATCTACAGAAAGTCAACAGATAGGAATAATCTGTTACACTATCACAGCTTCCACCAAACTTCTCTTAAGAACCACTTATCTTTTTCAAAACTGTTAAGGGTTAAATGAATAGTATCGAATCCTTCCAACTTCGACCAACAAGCTGAAGATATGTTGAATAGATTTAGTCAAAGAGGCTATCCCTACAATGTGCTGGAACAGACAAAAACACGTACTGCCACTAAATCTAGAACAGAACTCCTCATTGCAACATCGAGAACAGATCACAAATGCATGGTTGTAGTGTCGAAATTTTCCACCTTGAGCCGACAATACAAGAAAACCATTAAAGATCATTGGCCTATTCTTGCTTTAGAACCAGATTTCAAAGGAATTTTCAAAGACACCCCCATTTTCGCGTACAACAGAGGCAAGAACATTAAAGATCTCATCACGGTCAAACCGAAAGACGTCGCACAAACCAGTTACAAAGGCAGTACACCATGTTACAACTGCAGCAACTGCAATAACTTGATCAAAGGCTCAACCATTACAAACCCCAGGAGAGGTACTAACATCAAACTTAAGGTCAATGCCAACTGTGACACCACCAATGTGATTTACATGCTCAAGTGCCCTTGCGGCCTGGTGTATGTAGGGAAGACGGAGAGAAAATTTAAAACAAGGATACATGAACACAAGAGCAATATCCGGACCAAAAACTCGAAATCAGCGATTGCAGGACATTTTATTGACAATCATCATAACATCAGTCAATTGAAATTTCTCATCCTAGAAGTGGTGGACAAACGAGAAGGAAGAGACAATAACAACCACCTTCTACAGAGAGAAAACCATTGGATAAAATTCCTGAACTCGATGAAACCTCATGGTTGAAATGATCGCATGGAATTCCTGTGCTACCTTTAATCTCTTCAGAGACTCTACTTTAGAACTTTGTCTGTATTGTCTGTTCATTGTTTTTATAGTCTTGTAGACACTTCCATTTTTTCTTTTTCTTTTTGTCCCTCTTCCAACGTTTTCACTGTCTACTACATCTTCAGTTATTATTATTAATTAGCATTTATTGAGCGCTTGGCTACCCTAAGGCATCCCAGCGCTAACAGCAGAACAGGTGAAAGTAGGCGGCTAGCAATTACTCTTCAGAAATAGCCAGGTTTTCAGACATTTCCGGAAGGTAAGGTGGGAAGTTTCTAAACGTAGATTGAGAGGGAGGGTATTCCACAATCTGGCTATGTTGTAGGAAAAGGAGCGACCTCCGCTACGCATCCTATTAATTTTTGGGATGCTGGCTAGATTTAAATTCGCCGAGCGGAGAGACCTCTTAGGAAGGTACGCGGTGATCAAAGACTGGTTAATGCGAGGGCCTGTGCCCATAAGAGTCTTGTGAGCGGTACATAAGGCCTTGAAGGAAATCCTCTCCTCAATCGGCAACCAGTGTAAGGTTTTCAGACTGGGCCTGGCAGACTGCGTTCTACAAGAGCCAGTCAGAAGTTGCGCAGCACAATTCTGTGCCACCTGAAGTTGAACACACATTCACTACAACTTTCTTTCTATACCATTTTTCTTGTTCATTTCAGCTTTATCAACATTTCATTGTAGTTTTCTCATAATGTTCAGCTCATATTTTCCACTATCCTTTTAATCGTCTCCTTTCAGTATCTATTGTTTCAGTATTTTTTCAGTCTAATGTCAAACATACCCCAAGTATTCCTTCTCATTGTTTTAACATTCATCCACTGTTCCCGGACTTCGTCTTCTATCTTTATATCATGTATCATGTTTTTAATGTGTACTCTTTCAGTTCAATGTCAAATATATCCCACGTATTCCTTCTTATTGTTTAAACATCCATCCACTGTCCCCACACTTTGTTTTTTATCTTCATATCATGTTTCAACTCCAGTTTAAAATGGCACCCGTGTTCTCACTATTTTCCATTCAATACCTTTGGTCCTTTTTTGCTTTCTTTTATCTTCACGTTCTTAATAACATTCACCATCGCGCACGCTAGTAACACTTGCCACAGAAGACTCGATCTTCACGAACGTCATTCATGTAAGTTTGTCTTCCGACATGTTGTGAGCTTGGTTTTCACTCTAACTTTCATCACGTTTTCTTCACTGGAACTCTATATAGTTACACGTTGTCGTACTTCGGCGTCTTTTCACTTTCCTAGATCAACGAGTAGCACGTCACTATACTGCTTGCAGTTCGCGGTGAACTTTTTATATAAGGTTCTTGAGCAACGCCAGACTCCACATCATTTACATCAATTTTCCTGCATGCTTACAAAATCGTGTTTAACCACTGCCACGTTCGCGGCTATATTTCATCGTTTCATTTCTCAGCTTATTAACAATCACGCATGTTTATTTCCCCAGACGCACCAATGCCACACAACACTCTTATAATGCCCGGTGCCTTTTCAACCTTCGCATTGTTACTCCGAGCGTGTCACTGTATACCTTGCAGCCCATAGGGCACTTTTGAATGAAAAACTTTACAAAGCGCTATACCTAACATCTTTTTTCCACTTTCTTGCATGTTCACGATATCGTGTGTTTTAACTACCACTTTCGCAGCTGTACTTCACAGTTCATTTAGACCTCGCAGCTCTGGGTGCACTACTGAACTCTAGTATAGTGCTACATTTTTTTCCACATTGATGCAGCCGAATTAGTGATCACTATATGAGCATTTCGTCCGTTTTTCTTTTGGCACTTTCATTCTATTTTATTTTATAAACACCTGGGTTGAAGGTGTAGGGTGAATTTTGGTTGGTCCGGTGTCCTTAGCAATATCTCTGCTTACTTTACATTATAGATATTTCCCCCTGATGAAGGGCTGACATTGCCCGAAATGCATCGTGAGATACGTTTGAATTATATGATGGATTCATGCAACTTTTGAATATTCATTTTTGATATGGAGCCATAATATCGGAAGAATAAAACCTTTCAAAAAAGCTGTCAATTTATCTGACTCATTTATCACAGTACTTCATCAAGATTCAGAGATCCTGCTTGTTAGCAGGCCCCACGCTGTGCTCAGGGGGACGTCACCTATGTAGGAGACGCTACCATTTGCTTATTTAGTTACACCCTCTGAACAGAGAGTGATACTCCTGAGGCACGCTACAACCTTCACAGCTTCGGATCAGCGTCGGAGTGCGCGTTCCAACCCATTAGTTGTTTGACTAATTCTTTTGTCAACATGTCTTCAACCTCACTTTTCTGTTGAAGCTTCAGTTTTCACCAACTGCTTAGAATCTTGCGACTAGCCAAATTTAAAACAGCAATCTGAACCATGTTACTGTTTAACCCCTTCGCTGCGTTCGTCGGCCAATGGCCGTCGCGAGCACTACCTCGGTAGTGCTGCGCACGTCCGTTGGCCGACGCGGCCCCGCCCACTCCTTTAAACCGCCGCACCGCGGTGGAATGTTCGCCGCGGTAAAGGGGTTAAACATGTGTGTTCTTATCACAGGTTTGTTAATATCTAAAGTATAATATAGTAAATATTTACATGTTATGGAGACATTTGCAATGTAATTGAAACTATTTGTTTATTTATTGATATGACTATTAATATATAATTATTTTAAAAGTATAAAATTATTTAACAAACTATTTAAACTTTTCTTTGTTTTTCAGATATTTACTTTTAGTGGTAAAAAACATTGTAAATGGCAAAAAAGATCAAAAGAGAAGACAAGGAAAAAAACAGTCCTATTTAAAGGAAAGAGAAAAGAGGAAATTAAATGAAGTGCATGATGTTACACTGAAGAAAAAGAGTTCTGTTAAGAGAACTAAAGAGTTTGTTAAAAGACTTTTACAGAATGTAAAGCATTTTAAAAATGTTAAAAGAAAAAGAAAAGTTCAAAAACAAATCAGAAGGAAAGGAAAAAAGCACCTGATAATAGAAAATCATGTTATGGGAAAACAATCCATGTTGAAAGAAGGCTGAAAGAATATAAAGACATAAGGAAGAGAATGTATAGAAGTAGAGTACTACAACATTTATTGAAAGATTGTAAAAAATATATAAGAAGATCAACAGCTTATAAGAAAAAGCAACATATTGAAAGTGTAGTAGATAAAGCTTTTGAAATAAAAAGAAAATTATTTGTATTAATATTGAAGAGAATGAAAACATTGAATAAAACTGCTGTTTATGAAGGAGAAAAGCAAAAGAAAAAGACTGGTTAATAGAAGTAACTTTTGTAAAATTTTCACTGGTGAATGGAAGCATACTTCTAGGGCTGAGCCTTTCTTTAATGAAGAAAGCTATTTTCAACAGAACACATTAGTACATGCAGTTGATACTAGTGGTCGATGCTATGAGATGAAAGATGGTTATCCGATTCAAAGAGAAAAAATTGTTCCTAGGAATGTAGAAGAAGTAATAGCTGAAGAAGTTCAAGGGAGGCGTACACAAGCTCCTGTATTTAAGTGGGATTGTAGCAGTATTTGCAGTATTCTACAGGAGTCTATTGACATATTATGATTTTTTTTACGAGAATATGGCAAAAAAAGTATTAAACAGAAAATGAAGATGTTACAAGGACTAGATCCATGTAAAATAAGAAAATATATTAAGTTGCAGGGTCATTTTCTGGCTTGACTTTAAAGAAAAGTCTGCCAAAGTACTTTTCATCATTTAAAAATGTTAGCTGTACACCACTCTGAAATGCGGAAGCTGGTAAGGAGACTCTACTATGTAAAAACTCCTGCATTATGTTTAAGTGAAATGAACAGACCTCTTTTGCATGGTTCTGTATCAGATACAGAGATAGTTTGTGATGATATACAGTTTCGTATTTTTATGGATCAGAAGACAAGTGTAGAGAAACTGAGAGTTTGATAAGTGTAGGTGTTGAAGAACAGGAGAAAGAAATTAGTATTGATGAGTTTGCAGAAGAAATTATAGGTAAAGAGTCAGAATATCGAGTAGGAAATGTTGACTTGCACTAATATCGAGTGCAAAATATCGAGATACAAAAATATCGACTGCAAGAATATCGTGGTCAAGAATATCGAGTTTCAGGTAAGAAATATCGTTTTCTAAAATATCGAAGTAATTAATATCGTTTGCTAAAATATAGTTGTAAAAAATATCGTTTTTTTAGTTAGTGTTATATATTTTAGTATGTATTTTAAATGTATGTGCTCTATTTTTTTGTCTAAGTATTGCATTTGTTTTTTAATATATGTGTTAAATTTTTAGAAGTTATTAATTTTATTTTAGTTAAATTTTGCGTTTTAGTTCCGTAGCAGGTTGTGGGTTTATAGGGGAATAGGGTGGGAAGTAATTTAATTATAATTAATTTATTAATATTTTTTATTAATTAATACTTATTTATTTTATATTGTTAATTGTGGGAATTAATTTATTATTATTTATTAATTGGTTGTTAATTATTATTAATTAACTGGTAATTATGTTAATTGTGCTATTTTTTTAGGAGCGGGTTGTGGGTTGATAGGGGAGTAGGGTGGGAAGTAATTTAATTTTAATACATTTATTAATATTTTTAATATAAGATTTAATTAATTTTATTTTAGTGTTAATTGTGTGAATTAATTTATTAATAATTATTTATATTTTGCTTGTCAATTGTTATTAATTAACTAATTAATTGTTAATTAATTATGTTAATTGTGTCATGTTTTACGAAATTGGTGGTGGCATTTATAGGGGAATATGATGGGAGGTAATTTATTTATAATTAATTAATTATTTGTTAATTAATGCTAATTAATTAATTAAAATTTAAATATGCCAATTGTGTAATAATTTTGATGTGTGAGTTGTGGGGTTTATAGTGGTAAATGGTGGGAAGTAATTTCTTTAAAATTAATTAATGATTTGTTGTTAATTGATATTAATTTATTAATGTAAAATTAGTTATGGAAATTGTTTAAATATTTTTAGGCATGTGTTTTGATGTTTATTGGGGTAGAGGGTGGAAAGTAATTTAGTTTAAATTAATTAATCATTACTTGATCATTAATATTCATTTATTAATTGATAAATATTTTTGGTAATTGTTTATTTTTTATTTTGTTTGGGGATTTAGATTCAGTAGCTGTAACGTTTGGTTTGTACATTAATTTTTACATTTTTAAATGTGTTTTATAATTATTAATATTTGTTTAATTGATAATTAATTGTGTTAATTATAGAGGTACACTCTTTTGTTAAATTTAGATGTTTGTTGTAAATTGTGTGGTGTGATAGGGTAGGAAAATAAATATTACATTTATGTAATTTTTAATTTTTTGATTAAGATTAATTTCTATTACAAAACATTTATTTGTTTGTAAATTGTTTGTTAAATTAAAAAATATATATTTTTATGTCAATTTTAGATTTTTGCTACATTAAAATATTTTTATATGTTTTGTTAATTTTTAAATTTCTATATGTTTTGTTTTTGTTTTTTTTATTATATTTTGTATTGTAGTTGATATTTTGTTTGTTTTCAAATTTGAATTTTGTTCTGTGGGAATAGTCATTTTTACCCCTCTGCTATCCAACACTTTCCCTACTGTTGCATTCGTAGGAGTGGGAATAGTAATTTATACCCCTACGCTATCCAACACTTTCCCTACTGTTGCACTTGCTGGAGTGGGAATAGTAATGTTTACCCCTCCGCTATCCAAACTTTCCCTACTGTTGCACTTGCAGGAGTGGGAATAGTATTTTGCTCCCCTCCGCTATCCAACACTTTCCCTACTGTTGCACTCATTGGAGTGGGAATAGTAAATTATTCCTCTCCGCTATCCAACACTTTCCCTACTGTTGCACTCATTGGAGTGGGAATAGTAAATTATTCCCCTCCACTATCCAACACTTTCCCTACTGTTGCACTCACTGGAGTGGGAATAGTAATTTTTATCACTCCGCTATCCAACACTTTCCCTACTGTTGCACTCGCTGGAGTGGGAATAGTAATTTTTATCACTCCGCTATCCAACACTTTCCCTACTGTTGCACTTGCTGGAGTGGGAATAGTAAATTATTTCCCTCCGCTATCCAACACTTTCCCTACTGTTGCACTTGCTGGAGTGGGAATAGTAATTTTTATCACTCAGCTATCCAACACTTTCCCTACTGTTGCACTTGCTGGAGTGGGAATAGTAAATTATTTCCCTCCGCTATCCAACACTTTCCCTACTGTTGCACTCACTGGAGTGGGAATAGTAATTTTTACCCCTATGCTATCCAACACTTTCCCTACTGTTGCACTTGCTGGAGTGGGAATAGTAATTTTTATCACTCCGCTAACCAACACTTTCTCTACTGTTGCACTTGCTGGAGTTGGAATAGTAATTTTTTCTCCTCCGCTATCCAACACTTTCCCAACTGTTGCACTCATTGGAGTGGGAATAGTAAATTATTCCCCTCCGCTATCCAACACTTTTCCTACTGTTGCACTTGCTGGAGTGCGAATAGTAATTTTTTCTCCTCCGCTATCAAACACTTTCCCTACTGTTGCACTTGCTGGAGTGGGAATAGTAATTTTTTCTTCTCCGCTATCCAACACTTTCCCTACTGTTGCACTTGCTGGAGTGGGAATAGTAATTTTTTCTCCTCCGCTATCCAACACTTTCCCTACTGTTGCACTCATTGGAGTGGGAATAGTAAATTATTCCCCTCCGCTATCCAACACTTTCCCTACTGTTGCACTCGCTGGAGTGGGAATAGTAATTTTTTACACTCCGCTATCCAACGCTTTCCCTACTGTTGCACTCATTGGAGTGGGAATAGTAAATTATTCCCCTCCGCTATCCAACATTTTCCCTACTGTTGCTCTCGCTGGAGTGGGAATAGTAATTTTTTTACCCTCCGCTATCCAACTCTTTCCCTGCTGTTGCACTCATTGGAGTGGGAATAGAAAATTATTCCCCTCCACTATCCAACACTTTCCCTAGTGTTGCACTCACTGGAGTGGGAATAGCAATTTTTATCACTCCGCTATCCAACACTTTCCCTACTGTTGCACTCGCTGAAGTGGGAATTGTAATTTTTATCACTCCGCTATCCAACACTTTCTCTACTGTTGCACTTGCTGGAGTGGGAATAGTAAATTATTTCCCTCCGCTATCCAACACTTTCCCTACTGTTGCACTTGCTGGAGTGGGAATAGTAATTTTTATCACTCCGCTATCCAACACTTTCCCTACTGTTGCACTTGCTGGAGTGGGAATAGTAAATTATTTCCCTCCGCTATCCAACACTTTCCCTACTGTTGGGGGAAAGGGAAGTCCTATGAGTGTATGGGAAAAAAGTTTAGAAACTCGTTGTTTTCCGCAGCTATTCCCCACTGGAGAAGGTCGACGATTTGATGAGCGAGATGAACAGATTCCAGCTTCAGAATACAGATCAACAAGAATATTTTGTGAAGATGCAAGATTTCAGAAGTGCATTCCATATATATTTAGGGGCCGATTCCGATTCAGGCCGGAAATCTCCCCGACCGAGCCGGACCCAGAGAGATTTCCGACCGAATCGGACCCTAGCAGCCCGACCGAACGAGTACGATGCGCACGTATGCCATCGGACTCGATTCGGTCGGACTCCCATTGAAGTCAATGGGAGCCAGTCGTACGACGCGTACACGGGCTCCCATTGACTCAATGGGCATGACGCGAACAAGGGCGCCCCCTACAGCGTGTTCGCGTCGATGCTGGTCGCGCCGTACATGCACGGGTAGGGGGGACCCATGGGTCCCCCCTGTGTGCGACTCGCGCGCCTACGCTTCCAGGGGGGTCCGACACGGACCCCCAAAGTGCGGCTCCGACAGCTCCTTGGAGCCGGACTGCGCGAGTCGGTCGGAGCGGTCGAGGTGCGCATCGTACTTACCCGGCCGGGGAACGTCTCCATTGCACAGTGCGAGTCGTCCCCGTGCGAGTCGGTCGGAGCGGTCGGGTCCTGCGAACGCGTCGGTTGGAGATTTCGCGAGCGCACGCATCGTACTCGCTCGCCCGGACGCACGTACGATTCGGTCGGGAAATGGGGCTCCGAATCGGATCCGGTAAAGCCGAATCCAATTCGGAGCCCTACCGGCCGAGATCGGAATCGGCCCCTTAATCTTCTGTTTGAAAGCGATTTGTCTGCACTTTCGTATGCAGTGAACCACATATTAAAAACAGGACTTCATTTTCAACATGTTTGTGCAAAAGAGTTTATGGACAAAGTTGAACAAAGAGATTAAAATTTAGAATCTCAGGGGGTCATTATGATGACGGACGGAGCGCCACCACCAGCCGTGCGGTGGCATTCCGTCCGACACCAAACGTGGAGTGACCGCCCGCCAGATTATGATGGCGGGCGGATCCACACTGCGACTGTGGCGGACGGAAAGAACGTCCGTCACGGCCCCGCCACAGGCAATCGGACCGATTGCCTGGCGGAGCAGCCTGCAGACATAACATGGTGACGGTGCCTAGCAGGCACCGTCCACCATATCATGATGCATCCTTTGAGCCAGACTTTCCATGACGGCAAAACCGTCATGAAAAGGCTGGCGGAGGTTCGGTTTGGGGGCCCGTTGCGGGCCCCCAAAGTGTTGGGGGGGTGTATGTGCACGGGGGTACCCATGGTACCCCCTACATTTCAGTGCACCAAGTGGCAGGCACCGTGTGGTGCCTCAAAGGAAAACCAACGGTCCAGAGATCCTGGTTCTGGATATGAATTCCTAAAATGCTAGAGGAACTTTGCTCGAGGCTCTGGACCTTTCCAGCCTCATATTAACAAGTAAGAGTAGGGGTGTAAGCATATGTTCCTCTCTTCCAAACGGTCTGTTTTAGCCAATAGGGTAATTCCTTTTTTTGACACAGCACAGTAATCCAAGTTGGTTTGAGTGAAAGTAATTATTTTATTTTCATTCACCGCTTTATAGATCCATTTCACTCTTTTTTAACTTATTTTGTAGAAAGTTTTTAAGAAAGGAAACAGCCGACACGTGTTTCGCCCTATGTGGCAAGTTGAGCCAGGGCTTTCTCAAGGCTGTAAAGAAGAAAGTTACAATAAATACTATGTGTAACAAGTCAAAGGACTCCCAGAGGAAAAAACACCAACTTAGGGGCCGATTCCGATTCGGGCCGGAAAACGTACCGACCGACTCGGTACAGGAATTTATTCCGACTGACACGTACCGGCGCTGCCCGATCCGCGTAGTACGATGCAATGCATGTGAATCACGACAGACTCATACGGAACACAAGCCAAACGACCGAACCGCATGGAAAACAGCTATCCGGCCGGGAAACCACGCAAATCGAACCGACCGACACGCACCAGGAATGAACCCGACAGAAACGTACCCGCGAACTCCGACCCGCGCAGTAAGATGCAATGCGTGGAAAACCAGACCGAGTCGCACGGAGCTCAAGCCGTACGACCGACACGCATACAAAACCGAGCCGAAGCAACCCAATACCCCGCGACCGACTTGTACACTGCACATAAAACACAGCAGAAACACAGCTTGAAAGACTCGGAGAAGCTCGCACGAGACAACTGCAGCATCCTACTCGGTCAGAAGAACGTCTCCTACATGCCACAAAACTACAAAAGAAAAAATACAAAAAAAAGGGCTAAACAAGCAATGACAAAGTCAATAAATACTGGGGGGAAAGAACATGGAACAAAGACACACCCACAACTCCACCCATATAAAGGCCACAAATCCCTACCATGATCCTTTGCAAATTCAAATGACCTGCCAGCACAGAACACCATCAGACAGCAACCACAGACACACCCACAACTCATCCATCACACAAGCCACACACCATTAGCACCTCTCAAATAGCACCCTCACATACACCCAGCAAAACTGACACTCACCCACCCTCACTTGCACACTCACACACACATCAATCCCCACCACCACCCATCACCATGCCCCCAAAGAAGAATCCAAAGTTCCTAGACAGTGAATTGGAAGTGCTGGTAGATGAAATCCTCAGGGTAGAGCAACACTTGTTTGGTACACTGGTCCAACAGACCCCCATGTCGCAGAAAACCAAGATGTGGGAGAGGATCGTCGACAGGGTGAACGCACAATCACCATGTTTGCGCACAAAGGAAGAAATCTAGAACAGGTGGTATGATGTGCGCAGGAGGGTTAAGACCCTACTCAAGAAGGATTACACCTTGAGCCATCGCTCCGGCAGTGGCCCTCCTGCCAAACCAGTATACCTCAGGCCTTGGGAGGAGAAGGTGCGGGCCATCCTACCACCAGAGAGCGTACATGGACTATCAAACATCCCAGAGCCTGGTGAGTACACAACCAATATACCCAATATCGTGTGACAATACACACACATCACTGTCAAGGGGATAGTCAAACCATGCACCGTTAGCAAAGCCAAAGTAACCAAAACATAATCATCCCAAGATGCGTATGTTAGTTAGACAAACACAATACCTGCCATCCCATAGTGATATGTAACTGTGTCATGACATGTACAAACCTAACAACAAATAGAGCAAGGCAGTGGCACAAATCTAACCAACAAACGCTGTCGGACATTTTGCCACCACTACAACACCACTTCACAGGGAAGCTCACTGAAAGGAAGGAATTCTGTGTATGCTGGTGAAGTCAGTGTAGCCAATAGCATGATGGGAGTTGTAGTCACAGATATTGCTCACCCTCACAATTGGCCCATCAACACCACTCTGAACCATGCTCACATCACAGGGAGTGGAAAAGAACTGACAAGATGGCTGACACTGGGTACTGCTGTGGGGAGCACAAGGCCCTGCTGGGAACTGTGCACCAACCAACAGCAGGACACCACTGTCTGACATCCTGAAAGCAAACTTGCACTCCCTGCAATGGAAGCACGTTTCATGGTGGGATATCTGGCTGGGTGGGAAGGAGGACGGACAGCACTGACCATAGTTACCAGCAGCTGTTCTCACACACACCCTTAACACAAACTACACACAACTCACCTGGGAGAATGCATTGCCTCACACTCTAATTAAATATCCCACAAAGAACCACCACCCTGGGTTATGCTGTGTGAAGCACAGGGACACTTCTGGGACTTGTAGCCAAACTAACGCCAGGACAACACTGTCAGCCATCCTGTCAGCACAGGCACACTACCCCACAGGGAAGCAGAGTCAAAAGGAAGGAAGTATGGGCATGCTGGGAAGGGGGGTGTAGGCAATAGCAAGATGGGAGTGGTAGTCACAGTTCAACATCCCCCACCCACATGGCCCAGCAATCTCACACTGAAGCATGCATACCTCACAGGGAGTGAAAAGCCACTTCAAAGATGTCTGACACTGGTGCTCTGTTGTGGGGAGCACAAGGCCCTGCTGGGAACTGGGCACCAACAAACAACAGGACACCACTGTCAGCCATCTTGCCATTGCTGTCACACTCACACACAGTGAAGTCCACTCAAAAGGAAGGAAGTATGGGCATGGTGGGAAGGGGGGGTGTAGGCAATAGCATGATGGGAGTGGTAGTCACAGCTCAACATCCCCCACCCACATGGCCCGGCAAGCTCACACTGAAGCATGCACACCTCACAGGGAGTGAAAAGCCACTTCAAAGATGTCTGACACTGGTGCTCTGTTGTGGGGAGCACAAGGCCCTGCTGGGAACTGGGCACCAACAAACAACAGGACTCCACTGTCAGCCATCTTGCCAGTGCTGTCACACTCACACACAGTGAAGTCCACTCAAAAGGAAGGAAGTATGGGCATGCTGGGAAGGGGGGTGGAGGCAATAGCATGATGGGAGTGGTAGTCACAGCTCAACATCCCCCACCCACATGGCCCGGCAAGCTCACACTGAAGCATGCACACCTCACAGGGAGTGAAAAGCCACTTCAAAAATGTCTGACACTGGTGCTCTGTTGTGGGGAGCACAAGGCCCTGCTGGGAACTGGGCACCAACAAACAACAGGACCCCACTGTCAGCCATCTTGCCATTGCTGTCACACTCACACACAGTGAAGTCCACTCAAAAGGAAGGAAGTTTGGGCATGCTGGGAAGGGGGTGTAGGCAATAGCATGATGGGAGTGGTAGTCACAGCTCAACATCCCCCACCCACATGGCCCAGCAAGCTCACACTGAAGCATGCATACCTCACAGGGAGTGAAAAGCCACTTCAAAGATGTCTGACACTGGTGCTCTGTTGTGGGGAGCACAAGGCCCTGCTGGGAACTGGGCACCAACCAACAGCAGGACACCACTGACTGACATCCTGAGAGTCAACCTGCACCCACTGCAAGGGTGGCATGCTTCATGGTGAGATAACTGGGCTGGAGGGAGAAGGATGTCCGGATGTCAACCAAATACCACCAATGCTGGCCATGCACACACCTCAACATTCACATTGAAATGCTTCATGTTGTCAGGACAATGTGCCACACCAATATCAACATCTGACTGTGACAACTTAGGACAATGCAATGTACAGGCCCGCATCCAGAGGTACAGTCACAACTGTCAGGTGTTTGAACCATTGATGCCTGTAGAAACATAACATACATTGTGTGTCTCTTCCAAAAACAGGTGATGATGGGGACACAGCAGCAGACGATGAGGAGTCCCTGTCCCAGGCTCCGGGGGACCCTGAGCACTCTGGTGTGGAACAGCCTCTGCCCTCCTCAGATGGCGAAGACCTACCTGGCCCCTCCGGTGTGAGTCAACATGCAGCACCAGCAGGACCACCATCTGCACCCCCTGCACCCACTCTTCCAACAACTGCCAACACACAGACCACCCCCGCCGACACAGACAGACCAAGGACCACCAATGTTAACAGCACAGGGACCCCGGCCCGCCGTGAAGCAATGGACAACAACCCCAGTACCAACCCCCAAGGGGGCCTATGGTCACCTGTGTGTGCCACCGCAGGTCCCACACGTGTGGCCAGGGGTGGTGGGAGGGGTGGTAGGCAGAGGTCGCTGTTTGCAGAGGGGTCTGGACTGCATGATGACCCACAACTGGTACGCATTGCTGAAGTGTACCAGAATAGCACCGGAGAGGTCAGCCAGGTAGTGGGGATCCTCAAGGACATGCAACAGCAGCAGGCTGCCCATCATGCCCGCTTGGACTCCCACATGTCCCGTGTGGAGACACACATGTCCCATGTGGAGACACACATGTCTCGCATGGAGTCCAAGTGGGACACATTGCAAGAACTGACAGCGGTGCATAGGGACATATTGACATGCCTCCGCCAGATTAGCACCAACATGGCCACCCCTCCCTGTGTGCCCACAACAACTGGTGCCGCAACAACTGCCACAGGGAGGGAGGATGACTCTGGCGGAGAGTCCTCTGCACCGCAGCAGCCTGCACGTGAGGAACCCCCCCAAAGAAGAGGGGTCGTCCGAGGAAGGAGAACTGAGAGGCCGATGGCCATGTACATCCCCCAGGAACCCAACACCTGATCTGGAAATCCACCTTTGTGTGCAAACTGTTCACCCTGTCGAATGCAACCCAACTCTCCCACATGACATGGGGACTTTAAGTTGGACCAATGTATCAGATGACTGTGGACTTTACTCAGGACATTTCTGCTACCAACACTTCCAACTCATCTGGGAACTTTGGATTCCAATCCCAATGTACAGCACCCACCATCCTGTGCACTATCCTCACACATTTATGTAAATAAACTCACTAATACACCATACTTGCCTCTGTTGTGATTCCAACGTGGTTTCTGTAATGGAGATGATGATCTGCTAAATGACACTGTGCATGCTAACTGCTACAGCAAGTTCAACACCGTCATGTGAGTCATGGCGACGTGACACATATGAGGGAGACACACCACTAGGGCTACACAACACATACACACCAGGGCCATCTGACTCATCGCCTACACTGATGTTGTCAGGAAATACAGTGGAATGCACAGACACCACACCTATTCACAGTCTGTGTTAACTAGCCCACAGGTGAAGTAAGCTAATGTCAGTCAGATGTGTGACCACAGACAACGCACATCCCAAAGTGAAGCACAGGTTTATTACACATTTGCAACATGTTGTTTCCACTACAGATGCAAGGTAATCCCACGTGGCAGTGGCCACACAGTCAACAATTGTAGAAGAAATAAAGTCCAGGGGTGTGGGGCACATCACCTGTAGGGAAACGACTGCTTCCACCCTGGAAGTTGAATCATGGTCTGGGGGATCCGAGTGGACCAAACAACTCTGAAAGCACCCTGTGAAGGACAGACATGACACACAGTCAAAAGCACTGAAGAACAGGACAGAACTGCAATACTCATGCCCAATACATGTCACAAGATGCCTACACAAAACCAAGTTAGCATGTCAACACTGTTGAGGAGTACAGACTACCTGTAAGGACACATCGCTGCACGCATACAGTCAAGTAGCACATGGCCACACTCAAACAGCAACAGAGCACCACCAACACATATCATGCAAACTCAAATCATTGACATGACAACTCTGGATACTCACATTCAGCTGAAGAAGTTGGTGATGAGCTGTGTGCGGACATCACCATCATCATCATCATCATCATCACTGGCATCGTGGCCCAGGCCAGGATCCTCCACAGGTGGCGGATGTTGGTCATCGTCATCCAGGATGAGAGGCAACTCCTTCCGCACTGCCAGGTTGTGTAGCATGCAGCAGACGATGACAATCTTGCACACCTTTGCTGGGGCATATGGGAGGGCCCCTCCTGTCTTGTCCAGGCAGCGAAAGCGGCTCTTCAGGAGACCAAATGTCCGCTCGATCACTCTCCTGGTCCGACCATGTGCCTCATTGTAGCGCATCTGGGCTGGTGTCACAGGGTTCCTGAGGGGTGTCAGCAACCATGGCATGCTGGGGTATCCGGAGTCACCTACATACAGACAATTGCACATTAGCTGAGTTGGGTAAAGAGGGTGGAATACAACATTGCAGAACACATACAATGGTAAAATGTCAGTACACACCGACAAGCCAGGCACGCTGGTTCTGCATCTGTGACATCATCCTCGGGATGCGACTACTCCTCATCACGTAGGCATTGTGTGCAGATCCGGGGAAACATGCACACACATGTGAGATGGTCATATCTGCAAGACATACCCCCAGAGCATTGATAGAATGGTAATGTTTCCTGTTCCTGTATGTCTGCTCATGTGCCTGTGGTGGTACCAAAGCCACATGTGTCCCATCAATGGAGCCAATGACATGTGGCATCCTCCCCAGGGCATAGAAGTCACTCTTGACGTCAGTGAGTTGTTGACGTTTAGGGAAATAGATGTACTGGTTCAGGTATCTCAACATTGCCTCCAAAACATCGCGTAGCACACGGCTGAACATGGTCTGTGACATCCCACCAGCAGACGCCACAGTGTGTTGAAAGGTACCGGTTGCAAAGAAGTGTAGGGCTGCCATCACCTTCACCTTGGGGGTGAGCGCTGTAGGGTATGTCCGGCCAGGTTGCAAATGTGGGGCCAACCGCACCGTCAATTCCTGAATCAGCGGCCTGTTGAAGCGGTACCGTCGGATGCAGTCACGTTCCACCATGGTTGCAAGGTCAGGGAATGGTCTATGGACAGCTGGTGCCCTGCAGTGCATAGGTGAACAAAGAAAGATTGTCAGTCACCCCACATATGTGGCATTGACCATACTCAATATCACAGGATACATCATTACAAGACACAAGTACTTGATGTGTGTGCCGTTCTGTATGGACATATATGGCACCTCCATGGCCAACATCTAACATCACAGTTCAACATGTGTTGACAACAAGTTCCAGGTCGTGCTATGGGAAATCATTAGGCTGTGTCACAGTACCCATGTACTGCTGTCACGTTCCAAACACACACCACAGTGACAAGTGAGGACAGATGTGCCACAGGCATCACAGCTCATTGACAGGTAGATTCCCAGGGACCCTGTATTGCCACATGGACAGTGGCCTGACATGGCGTATCATGTACACATCAGCAAAACAACCATGACTCCCACAGGTAGTGGCCCCTGTTGCCTCTGCAGGACAGACATGGACGTCTGTGACACACACACGCACAACATCAAAGTCGATGCACAAACAACGTGGATGTGGAGACTGTCTCCCATTGTGCACATTGAATCAGAGACATCTGAAACACAACATGCACACAGACTGTGTAGGGCCATCACTATTGTGGCAATGGGTCACCCTGTGACGTACATACCTTCCCACATGGGACTCAGGGTGTATGTGACATGACATACACATACACAACCTGGAAATGTGACCATGCCACATGCCCTGAACTGAACAGTTGCACATCACAGTGGTCATGTGCACAACACACAAAGGATTCTGTCCCCATGAACATGTGCACAGCCTGGGAGTGGCTGCCCCCAAGTGCCACCAAAAATAACACAGGTTGACCCCCATACACACACAGGTAATGCAGCCTTACATGCCTTAGGATACAGTGTGGACAGGCTGTGGTGTTGTAGGTGTGCCCCTGAGTCCCTGGCAAGTAATTGTGGCTGGCATACGTTCACCAGTAACAACCATGGTGACATATGCGAGTTATTTGTACAGGGACGCGTTGTACAGCAATGGACCGATCGGTGCGCACGCATTGGCCATTGCATATGATGTGGACAGAAATACACGTTGTACAGCAATGGACCGATCGGTGCGCACGCATTGGCCATTGCATATGATGTGAACGGGTACGCGTTGTACAGCAATGGACCGATCGGTGCGCACGCATTGGCCATTGCATATGATGTGGACAGAAATACGCGTTGTACAGCAATGGACCGATCGGTGTGCACGCATTGGCCATTGCATATGATGTGAACGGGTACGCGTTGTACAGCAATGGACCGATCGGTGCGCACGCATTGGCCATTGCATATGATGTGAACGGGTACGCGTTGTACTGCAATGGACCGATCGGTGCGCACGCATTGGCCATTGCATATGATGTGGACAGAAATACGCGTTGTACAGCAATGGACCGATCGGTGTGCACGCATTGGCCATTGCATATGATGTGAACGGGTACGCGTTGTACAGCAATGGACCGATCGGTGTGCACGAATTGGCCATTGCATATGATGTGGACAGAATACGCGTTGTACAGCAATGGACCGATCAGTGTGCACGCATTGGCCATTGCATATGATGTGGACAGAAATACGCGTTGTACAGCAATGGACCGATCGGTGTGCACGCATTGGCCATTGCATATGATGTGAACGGGTACGCGTTGTACAGCAATGGACCGATCGGTGTACACGCATTGGCCATTGCATATGATGTGGACAGAAATACGCGTAGTACAGCAATGGACCGATCGGTGTGCACGCATTGGCCATTGCATATGATGTGAACGGATACGCGTTGTACAGCAATGGACCGATCGGTGTGCACGCATTGGCCATTGCATATGATGTGAACGGGTACGCGTGGTACAGCAATGGACCGATCTGTGCGCACGCATTGGCCATTGCATATGATGTGAACGGGTACGCGTTGTACAGCAATGGACCGATCGGTGCGCACGCATTGGCCATTGCATATGATGTGGACAGAAATACACGTTGTACAGCAATGGAACGATCGGTGTGCACGCATTGGCCATTGCATATGATGTGAACGGGTACGCGTTGTACAGCAATGGACCGATCGGTGTGCATGCATTGGCCATTGCATATGATGTGAACGGGTACGCGTTGTACAGCAATGGACCGATCGGTGCGCATGCATTGGCCATTGCATATGATGTGAACGGGTACGCGTTGTACTGCAATGGACCGATCGGTGTGCACGCATTGGCCATTGCATATGATGTGGACAGAAATACGCGTTGTACAGCAATGGACCGATCGGTGTGCACGCATTGGCCATTGCATATGATGTGAACGGGTACGCGTTGTACAGCAATGGACCGATCGGTGTGCACGAATTGGCCATTGCATATGATGTGGACAGAAATACGCGTTGTACAGCAATGGACCGATCAGTGTGCACGCATTGGCCATTGCATATGATGTGGACAGAAATACGCGTTGTACAGCAATGGACCGATCGGTGTGCACGCATTGGCCATTGCATATGATGTGAACGGGTACGCGTTGTACAGCAATGGACCGATCGGTGTGCACGCATTGGCCATTGCATATGATGTGGACAGAAATACGCGTAGTACAGCAATGGACCGATCGGTGTGCACGCATTGGCCATTGCATATGATGTGAACGGGTGCAGCGTTGTACAGCAATGGACCGATCGGTGTGCACGCATTGGCCATTGCATATGATGTGAACGGTGCACGCGTTGTACAGCAATGGACCGATCGGTGCGCACGCATTGGCCATTGCATATGATGTGGACAGAAATACGCGTTGTACAGCAATGGACCGATCGGTGTGCACGCATTGGCCATTGCATATGATGTGAACGGGTACGCGTTGTACAGCAATGGACCGATCGGTGCGCACGCATTGGCCATTGCATATGATGTGAACGGGTACAGCGTTGTACTGCAATGGACCGATCGGTGCGCACGCATTGGCCATTGCATATGATGTGGACAGAAATACGCGTTGTACAGCAATGGACCGATCGGTGTGCACGCATTGGCCATTGCATATGATGTGAACGAGTGCAGCGTTGTACAGCAATGGGCCGATCGGTGTGCACGAATTGGCCATTGCATATGATGTGGACAGAATACGCGTTGTACAGCAATGGACCGATCGGTGTGCACGCATTGGCCATTGCATATGATGTGAACGGTGTAGCGTTGTACAGCAATGGACCGATCGGTGTGCACGCATTGGCCATTGCATATGATGTGGACAGAAATACGCGTAGTACAGCAATGGACCGATCGGTGTGCACGCATTGGCCATTGCATATGATGTGAACGGATACGCGTTGTACAGCAATGGACCGATCGGTGTGCACGCATTGGCCATTGCATATGATGTGAACGGATACTGCGTTGTACAGCAATGGACCGATCGGTGCGCACGCATTGGCCATTGCATATGATGTGAACGGGTACGCGTTGTACAGCAATGGACCGATCGGTGCGCACGCATTGGCCATTGCTTATGATGTGGACAGAAATACACGTTGTACAGCAATGGACCGATCGGTGTGCACGCATTGGCCATTGCATATGATGTGAACGGGTACGCGTTGTAGAGCAATGGACCGATCGGTGTGCATGCATTGGCCATTGCATATGATGTGAACGGGTACGCGTTGTACAGCAATGGACCGATCGGTGCGCACGCATTGGCCATTGCATATGATGTGAACGGGTACGCGTTGTACTGCAATGGACCGATCGGTGCGCACGCATTGGCCATTGCATATGATGTGAACGGGTACGCGTTGTACAGCAATGGACCGATCGGTGTGCACAAATTGGCCATTGCATATGATGTGGACAGAAATACGCGTTGTACAGCAATGGACCGATCAGTGTGCACGCATTGGCCATTGCATATGATGTGGACAGAAATACCGCGTTGTACAGCAATGGACCGATCGGTGTGCACGCATTGGCCATTGCATATGATGTGAACGGGTACGCGTTGTACAGCAATGGACCGATCGGTGTGCACGCATTGGCCATTGCATATGATGTGGACAGAAATACGCGTTGTACAGCAATGGACCGATCGGTGTGCACGCATTGGCCATTGCATATGATGTGAACGGGTACGCGTTGTACAGCAATGGACCGATCGGTGTGCACGCATTGGCCATTGCATATGATGTGAACGTGTACGCGTGGTACAGCAATGGACCGATCGGTGCGCACGCATTGGCCATTGCATATGATGTGAACGGTTACGCGTTGTACAGCAATGGACCGATCGGTGCGCACGCATTGGCCATTGCATATGATGTGGACAGAAATACACGTTGTACAGCAATGGACCGATCGGTGTGCACGCATTGGCCATTGCATATGATGTGAACGGGTACGCGTTGTACAGCAATGGACCGATCGGTGCGCATGCATTGGCCATTGCATATGATGTGAACGGGTATGCGTTGTACAGCAATGGACCGATCGGTGCGCACGCATTGGCCATTGCATATGATGTGGACAGAAATACGCATTGTACAGCAATGGACCGATCGGTGTGCACGCATTGGCCATTGCATATGATGTGAACGGGTACGCGTTGTACAGCAATGGACCGATCAGTGAGCACGCATTGGCCATTGCTTATGATGTGAACGGGTACGCGTTGTACAGCAATGGACCGATCGGTGCGCACGCATTGGCCATTGCATATGATGTGGACAGAAATACGCGTTGTACAGCAATGGACCGATCGGTGTGCACGCATTGGCCATTGCATATGATGTGAACGGGTACGCGTTGTACAGCATTGGACCGATCGGTGCGCACGCATTGGCCATTGCATATGATGTGAACGGGTACGCGTTGTACAGCAATGGACCGATCGGTGCGCACGCATTGGCCATTGCATATGATGTGGACAGAAATACGCGTTGTACAGCAATGGACCGATCGGTGTGCACGCATTGGCCATTGCATATGATGTGAACGGGTACGCGTTGTACAGCAATGGACCGATCGGTGCGCACGCATAGGCCATTGCATATGATGTGAACAGGTACGCGTTGTACAGCAATGGACCGATCGGTGCGCACGCATTGGCCATTGCATATGATGTGAACAGAAATACGCGTTGTACAGCAATGGACCGATCGGTGTGCACGCATTGGCCATTGCATATGATGTGAACGGGTACGCGTTGTACAGCAATGGACCGATCGGTGCGCACACATTGGCCATTGCATATGATGTGAACGGGTACGCGTTGTACAGCAATGGACCGATCGGTGCGCACGCATTGGCCATTGCATATGATGTGGACAGAAATACGCGTTGTATAGCAATGGACCAATCGGTGTGCACGCATTGGCCATTGCATATGATGTGAACGGGTACGCGTTGTACAGCAATGGACCGATCGGTGCGCACGCATTGGCCATTGCATATGATGTGAACGGGTACGCGTTGTTTTTCAAAATACGCGTTGTACAGCACTGGACCGATCGGTGCGCACGCATTGGCTATGGCCTGGCATGGCAACGGACGCGTTTTCGAACCTTTAACGAGTCTGATGCAGTGAATTCAGTTGGCCACCCACAACAATGTTGCAAATTCATGGGTGTCATGAAGTTGAACTTTTGAAGGATGCTGTGGGCGTGTATAAGTGGTGCAATTCCATGGATTGGCCAGATTCAGAAGATGCAAACGAATTGGACATATCACTTTGGACACATGGGACAGTATCTGCCTCTGCAGCACACATATAATGCTGGCTGTTCCCCTGAGAGCTCACTTGCCTGCACTACATGCTCCAGGACAACATCTGCCACCAACACTGCTGCTGTCTCTGCATTCTCTGGCTACTGCAATGGCACGTACTGTGGAGAGAGCCCCAGCTTTCAGGACTGAGGAGAACCAGGCCCTGCTGGACAGCCTCCTTCCACAGTACAGCAAGCTGTATGGGAAACCAGGGGAGCAGGTGAGTGTGCTGTCCACTGCCTCACTAAATGTGCATGTTGTCTGACTAGCAAGACTTACAGTGTGCACGCCACTGGCTAGCATGCTCACTGAGTTGTTGTCACCCCCCAAAGTGTGTAGTTACATGCACTGAACAGGTATAGTGCAGTAACAGTGCATTCCAACAAGGTTTGACTTCCCAGGCAATGATACCATGTGGTAACTGCTGGCAAACTGTCCATAGCCATAGTTGCACTGCCTGTGTACATCATATGCCCCTGTGATTGAGACATGTATATCCAAATGTGTGATGCACGGATATGTTGCATGTGTAGTAATGGCCTTTTCACTTTGTCATCCTCACAGGTTGATGCCCACCAGAAGCAGGAAATCTAGCTGACCATCGCCCGGGCAGTAAGATCCGTGGGGGTCTACAAGCGCCGGATCCGCAACTGCCAGAAGAGGTGGCAGGACCTTCGGGGCTGGACCCGGAGGATCGCAAGGGTCCAGCTGAAGATGTCGCCTCCTCGCAGGAGGGGCGGACACCGGACCCTGACCCCCCACATGCTCAGGATCCTGGCGGTGGTCTTCCCTGACCTGGATGGGCAGCTGAAGGCCAGACAGCAGCAAGGAGGGGGTGAGTCCATGACTGCACTGTGAACTTTGTGTGACATGCTATGTGCCCTCCTCTGGCCTGGTTAAACTTCCACAGTACATCAGTCTTGTGGTCCAGGACCCATGTCCCTCAATTGTGACATGCCCACTCCTCATCTGATACCCAGGTGTGGCCCTTACAGTCAGGAAATTGTGTCACTTGGGTACTGTGTCCTTGCATTTTGCTTAGCTCAAGGTGGGGGACAGCATTTGTTCCCGTAGCTTTGTGGTGGGCTTCATGGGTGGGTCAATTGCTTACACAATGCCTGGGTTCTGACATGTAATCTGCGTGTAACTTTGATATGTGGTCCAATTGCTGATCTGACTCACCACATGTGCCTGGGGTATTTGGCACACACCCATGCTGTGGGTGGGAACAATGTTTGGGCCTCAGGAGTATGTATATCAGGTGTGTCACACATACCTAGCCACCTGCCTACTGTCCAGGGCTCATCCCTCTTTCACATGGAGAAGGACAGTCATGCCTACTCCAGGCCATACAATACACTCTGTACTCCCACTCCCGTGTATCAGCTGACACATTGTGCTCAGTGAAATGTTCCCTCAGGTGTCTGCCTCTGTGTCATTGTGCTGTGGCTTCGTTGTCAGGACTACTGGGGTGTTTATCGGTTAGGGCTCAGCATGCCACCTGAGATGTGAACATAGGAGACGATACTTGTGTGACATATAGGTGTTTGATCACTTGACTGTGCAGACTGGGGTATGCGACTGTGAAGTTCAGGCAGCTGTTTCTCATTCACAGCAGACTGTGAGGTGCTCAGGTTCAGAGGGTTGTGTTTCATGTCTCTCATATGTCCAATTGGCATGACGTGGACAAATAAGAGTTCAGATGATGTGGTTTGTGGGGGATGGACATGTGCACTTGTCAGCTACAGAACTTGCATTCCCCATGACCTAGGATTGTGACACAGTGCAGACTGTTGTTGGCTGGCTGCCCTGCCCATGTTACTGGAGGCAGTGATGTATGACTTTGCAGGCATGCCTGTGCCATGGCATTAAACTCCCTAAGAGTGATCCTGCAGGTGAGTGACATGTGCTACATGCACCCCATTGTGGCATTGACTATCAGGACATGGGTGCATCATGGTGTCTGGTGCTGGTATGCATCACATGCATTTCAAATTAGACTCTGGCCATCCCTTTATCCGGACACCTGTACTGACTCAGTAGCAAGAGATGTGATGTGTGCATGTTCACATACTTCACGTGTTCTCTGCAATGTCCAACTACTGTGTAGGTGGTGCATGTGTCCACACTGGGGTATTACCATCCGACAGGCACCAGACAGATGGGTGCGAGGCCAGGAGGGATGTGAGTGCCATGGTTGACCATCAGACTGACAATTGGCTTCTCCTAATCTGTTTGAGCACTTTTGGCAATGTTCAACTAAGGATGCCAGGGCTTGCTCTGTAATGTGCTGTACTTACTGTGGTGTGTGGGGTCAGTGCAGGTGACTGATGTTTGTCTGTTTCCCTAATTGTTTGCAGATACATCCACGGCCACAGGAGGGGACAGCTCCACGGACCAGGAGGAGCTGCAGAGCCAGACTGGGTCAGCAGCCGATGAGTGGTCGGAGGGACCCAGTGGCACGGAGGGCGAGGGGAGCCACACCGAGGAGTCCTCAGCCCCATCCACCTCAGCTGAGGACCACAGCAGCTTGGAGGATGACTCCCTTGTGGAGGCGGGTGTCAGCAGCCACCACACCCCAGCTAGTATTGCTGTCCCCGCCACACCACCACCACCACCACCGCCCTCCCATCGGCTCCCATTCCAGAGGTCCGTGGAGGCTCCCGTGTTCGGGAGCGTGTCTCCTTCGTGCCAGGTACCGCACCCCCGGCCCCTGTGTCCCCTGCTGCCCTGAGTGAGGAGTCTGTGTACTTACTTCGCCAGCTCCATGTAGGGGAGACAGCAATGCTGAGTGTCCTCCATGCACACTCAACTCTGTTGACACAGCTGGTGTCGTTCATGGAGGGCATCTCATTGGGCATGTCTGCCCTACAGAGGAGCAATAAGTCCATGGACTCCTCCCTGACGGCAGCAGTGTCCCTCCTCCAACAGTCCCTCACCCCTCCTACCTCTGCCCCATCCACACTTCCTGGCACCCTACCTGTCCCAAGCACATGCACACCTGCACAATCACCCAAACACACAGACACAAGCAGCACAGGAACACCCAAAACAAAGACAAAACGTGCACGCAAGCATCCTCAGGGGACTGATACCATACCCCTGACCTTGACTGGTAGGTCGCTCCCCCACCACACAGCTCCGTCTGTGTGCCCTGCTGCTGCCCCTGATTGTGCTCGTTTTTCCTTTCTGTGCCCCCTTGCTGCCCCTGATTGTGCTCGTTTTTTCCTTTCTGTGCCCCCCTTGCTGCCCCTGATTGTGCTCGTTTTTCCTTTCTGTGCCCCCTTTCTGCCCCTGATTGTGCTCATTTTTTCCTTTCTGTGCCCCCTTGCTGCCCCTGATTGTGCTCGCTTTTCCTTTCTGTGCCCCCTTGCTGCCCCTGATTGTGCTCGCTTTTTCCTTTCTGTGCCCCCCATTGCTGCCCCTGATTGTGCTCGTTTTTCCTTTCTGTGCCCCCTTGCTGCCCCTCATTGTGCTAGTTTTTCCTTTCTGTGCCCCCTTGCTGCCCCTGATTGTGCTCGCTTTTTTTCCTTTCTGTGCCCCCTTGCTGCCCCTGATTGTGCTCGTTTTTTCCTTTCTGTGCCCCCCTTGCTGCCCCTGATTGTGCTCGTTTTTCCTTTCTGTGCCCCCTTGCTGCCCCTGATTGTGCTCGTTTTTTCCTTTCTGTGCCCCCCTTGCTGCCCCTGATTGTGCTAGTTTTTCCTTTCTGTGCCCCCTTGCTGCCCCTGATTGTGCTCGTTTTTCCTTTCTGTGCCCCCTTGCTGCCCCTGATTGTGCTCGTTTTTTCCTTTCTGTGACCCCTTGCTGCCCCTGATTGTGCTAGTTTTTTCCTTTCTGTGCCCCCTTGCTGCCCCTGATTGTGCTCGTTTTTTCCTTTCTGTGCCCCCTTGCTGCCCCTGATTGTGCTCGTTTTTCCTTTCTGTGCCCCCTTGCTGCCCCTGATTGTGCTCATTTTTTTCCTTTCTGTGCCCCCCTTGCTGCCCCTGATTGTGCTCGCTTTTTCCTTTCTGTGCCCCCTTGCTGCCCCTGATTGTGCTCGTTTTTCCTTTCTGTGCCCCCTTGCTGCCCCTCATTGTGCTCGCTTTTTTTCCTTTCTGTGCCCCCTTGATGCCCTGATTGTGCTCGTTTTCCCTTCTGTGCCTGTTTCCCGCCGCTGCGCCCTGCGGCCCCGCCCCCTCACTGCCCATTCGCTGCCCCATTCCCTGCTCCTCCCTCCCACCTCCCCATTTATGGCGGCCGCTGCGTGGTGAAGAGAGCAACCCCTGACCTTGACTGGTAGGTCGCTCCCCCACCACACAGCTCCGTCTGTGTGCCCTGCTGCTGCCCCTGATTGTGCTCGTTTTTCCTTTCTGTGCCCCCTTGCTGCCCCTGATTGTGCTCGTTTTTCCTTTCTGTGCCCCCCTTGCTGCCCCGATTGTGCTCGATTTTTCCTTTCTGTGCCCCCTTGCTGCCCCTGATTGTGCTCATTTTTTCCTTTCTGTGCCCCCTTGCTGCCCCTGATTGTGCTCGTTTTTACTTTCTGTGCCCCCTTGCTGCCCCTGATTGTGCTCGCTTTTTCCTTTCTGTGCCCCCTTGCTGCCCCTGATTGTGCTCGCTTTTCCTTTCTGTGCCCCCTTGCTGCCCCTGATTGTGCTCGTTTTTTTCATTTCTGTGCCCCCTTGCTGCCCCTGATTGTGCTCGCTTTTTCCTTTCTGTGCCCCCCTTGCTGCCCCTGATTGTGCTCGTTTTTCCTTTCTGTGCCCCCTTGCTGCCCCTCATTGTGCTCGTTTTTTTTCCTTTCTGTGCCCCCTTGATGCCCTGATTGTGCTCGTTTTCCCTTCTGTGCCTGTTTCCCGCCGCTGCGCCCCTGCGGGCCCGCCCCCTCACTGCCCATTCGCTGCCCCATTCCCTGCTCCTCCCTCCCACCTCCCCATTTATGGCGGCCGCTGCGTGGTGAAGAGAGCGACCCCTGACCTTGACTGGTAGGTCGCTCCCCCACCACACAGCTCCGTCTGTGTGCCCTTCTGCTGCCCCTGATTGTGCTCGTTTTTCCTTTCTGTGCCCCCTTGCTGCCCCTGATTGTGCTCGTTTTTCCTTTCTGTGCCCCCCTTGCTGCCCCTGATTGTGCTCGTTTTTTCCTTTCTGTGCCCCCCATGCTGCCCCTGATTGTGCTCGTTTTTTCCTTTCTGTGCCCCCCTTGCTGCCCCTGATTGTGCTCGTTTTTCCTTTCTGTGCCCCCTTGCTGCCCCCTGATTATGCTCGTTTTTTCCTTTCTGTGCCCCCCTTGCTGCCCCTGATTGTGCTTGTTTTTCCTTTCTGTGCCCCCTCGCTGCCCCTCATTGTGCTAGTTTTTTCCTTTCTGTGCCCCCTTGCTGCCCCTGATTGTGCTCGCTTTTTTTCCTTTCTGTGCCCCCTTGCTGCCCCTGATTGTGCTCGTTTTTTCCTTTCTGTGCCCCCTTGCTGCCCCTGATTGTGCTCGTTTTTCCTTTCTGTGCCCCCTTGCTGCCCCTGATTGTGCTCGTTTTTCCTTTCTGTGCCCCCTTGCTGCCCCTGATTGTGCTCGTTTTTCCTTTCTGTGCCCCCTTGCTGCCCCTGATTGTGCTCGCTTTTTCCTTTCTGTGCCCCCTTGCTGCCCCTGATTGTGCTCGTTTTTCCTTTCTGTGCCCCCTTGCTGCCCCTGATTGTGCTCGTTTTCCTTTCTGTGCCCCCTTGCTGCCCCTCATTGTGCTCGTTTTTTCCTTTCTGTGCCCCCTTGATGCCCTGATTGTGCTCGTTTTCCCTTCTGTGCCTGTTTCCCGCCGCTGCGCCCCTGCGGCCCCGCCCCCTCACTGCCCATTCGCTGCCCCATTCCCTGCTCCTCCCTCCCACCTCCCCATTTATGGCATCCGCTGCGCAGCCGCGCCGCTGGCGCGCCGAAGGCGCACCTAAGTCAAGCCCGTCTGCGCCCGTCTGCGCCATGACCGCGCCCAGCGCCAGACCCCCTGGTCCGGGCATCCCCCGCGCCCGCCACATCAACAGACGCCGATACGACGCCAGCACCCTCCACGCACTCAACCCCGGAAAAGATCACGCCTGCTACCAGGCCACCCCGAAGCGCACCCAAGGGCCCTTCATCTGCCGGAACTGCAGCTTCGCCAGCACCCGCCCCGCCAAACCACCGCCCAGGAAAGAACCCAACTACCTCAGATGCATCCTCCTCAACACCCGCTCCACCCGCAAACACGCCATCGAACTCTGGGACCTTCTCGACTCAACCTCCCCAGACGTCGCATTCCTGACGGAGACCTGGCTGAATCCCGCTTCAGCCCCCGACATCGCCATTGCCATCCCGGACGGATACAAGATCACCCGCAGGGACCGCACCAACGGAGTCGGAGGAGGCATCGCCATCGTCCACAGGAACACCCTCAGAGTCTCAACCAACACCGACGACACCCTCAGCACCGCCGAACACATGCACTTCCAGATCCACACCGATCCCAACACCACCCTCAGAGGAACCCTCATCTACAGACCCCCCGGACCCCGACCACAGTTCAGCGATTCCATCGCTGACTTCGTCAGCACACACGCCATCGCCTCCACGGACTACATCCTCCTCGGGGACCTGAACTTCCACCTCGAGAACAACAAGGACACCAACTCCACCACCCTGATCGATAACCTCACCACCCTCGGACTCAGACAGCTAGTGACTACACCCACCCACGCCGCCGGCCACACGCTCGACTCCATCTTTTCCGCAAGCCCACACGTCTCCTTCAACCACACCTCCGAACCCCACTGGACTGACCACCACTGCATCCACTTCACCTACAGGAAGCCCACCACGCACCACCGCACCGAACAAATGCCTCGCCGCTGCTGGAGCAGAGTCACGGAAGACCAGCTAACCACAACCCTCGCCCTGAGCCCACCCGCCGAACCCTCCGACCCCGACACCGCCGCCCGCAACCTCAGACAGTGGATCGACGACTGCGCCAACACCCTCGCCCGCTCAAGAATCCACCCAACAGCCACACCAGCAAGAAAGCCACCTGGTTCACCGAAGACCTCCAGGCCTCCAAACGAACATGCCGAAAACTGGAGAAGATCTGGCTCCACGAACGGACAGCGGACAGCTACGCTGCCCACAAGAGCGCCACCCGCAGTCACCATCACCTCATCAGATCCGCCAAAAGGGCCTCACTCAAAGACCGCCTAGACAACAACGCACACAACAGCAAAGAGCTCTTCAACATCGTGAAGGAACTCTCCAACCCCAGCTCCAACACCAACGACATCCAGCCGTCGCGAGACCTGTGCGACTCACTGGCCACCTTCTTCCACCGCAAAATCGCCGACATCCACCACGACCGCCCCGGCAACCACCGAGACCACTGCCCCCACAACCACCAACCGCCTGCTCTCCTGGACCAACATCAACGACGAGGACACCAGCGAGATCATGAACACCATCCACTCCGGTTCACCGCTAGACCCGTGCCCTCACCACATCTTCAACAAAGCCAGTACAGCCATCGCGCCCCATCTCCGGAAAATAATCAACATCTCCTTCGAGACAGCAACCTTCCCGGAAAGCTGGAAGCACGCCGAGATCACCGCCTTACTCAAGAAACCCAAGGCAGACCCCAAGGACCTCAAGAACTTCCGACCCATCTCTCTGCTCCCGTTCCCCGCGAAGGTCACCGAGAAAATCGTCAACAAACAACTGACCCGCTACCTCGAGGAGAACAACATCCTGGACCCTTCCCAGTCCGGCTTCCGCAGCAACCACAGCACCGAAACCGCCCTCATCGCCGCCACCGATGACATCAGGACCCTGCTAGACAACGGAGAAACAGCAGCCCTCATCCTCCTGGACCTATCAGCCGCCTTCGACACGGTCTGCCACCACACACTACGAACACGCCTTCACGACGCCGGGATCCAAGAGAAGGCCCTGGACTAGACCACATCCTTCCTTTCCGGCAGAACACAAAGCGTCCGCCTCGCCCCTTCCGATCCAAGGCCACCAAGATCATCTGCGGCGTACCCCAAGGCTCCTCCCTCAGCCCAACGCTGTTCAACATCTACATGGCACCCCTCGCCCACGTCGCCCGACAGCACAACCTCAACATCATCTCCTACGCCACCCAGCTGATCCTCTCCCTCACCAAAGACCCTCACACCGCCAAAGCCCACCTCCACGAAGGAATGAAGGCCGTCGCCGAATGGATGAGGACCAGCCGCCTGAAGCTGAACTCGGACAAGACGGAGGTCCTCATCCTTGGTTCCAACCCTTCAGCCTGGGACGACTCCTGGTGGCCAACATCACTGGGAACAGCCCCGCCACCCACCGACCACGTACGCAACCTAGGGGTCATCCTCGACCCCACCCTCTCCATGACTAAGCAGGTCAACGCCGTTTCCTCATCCTGCTTCAACATCCTCCGAATGCTCCGCAGGATCTTCAAGTGGATCCCCACCGAAACAAGAAAAACAGTCACCCAGGCCCTCGTCACCAGCAGGCTGGACTACGGAAACGCCCTCTACGCAGGAACGACGGCTAAGCTCCTGAGACGGCTGCAACGCATCCAGAACACCTCTGCACGTCTTATCCTCGACATCCCCCGACGCAGCCACATCACACCCCACCTGAGAGACCTGCACTGGCTCCCTGTCAACAAGAGGATAACCTTCAAGCTCCTCACCCACAAAGCACTCCACAACTCCGGCCCAGCCTACCTCAACAGACGACTCAGCTTCTACACCCCCACCCGCCAGCTCCGCTCGACCAGCCTCGCCCTTGCCACAGTCCCCCGCATCTGGAAAACGACCGCCGGCGGCAGATCCTTCTCCCACCTCGCCGCCAAGACCTGGAACACCCTCCCCACCAACCTCCGACAGACCCAAGACCTACTGGCCTTCAGAAGACTCCTCAAGACCTGGCTCTTCGATCAGTAGCAGCACCACCCCCCTCTTCCCCCAGCGCCTTGAGACCCTCGCGGGTATGTAGTGCGCTTTATAAGTGACATGATTGATTGATTGATTGATTATGAATTACCAAATTCATATTTGTTATTTTTGATGCCAACGTTTTGAGTACATCATTCAGCCTATTGGGAAGATGTGAACAGAAAGTAGACAGGAGAGCAAACTATTAGTAGTTATAATTAGTGTTTAGATTATTATTTGCGGTAATTGATATTGCATTTGCAAAATTGTGTTTAAAAGCAAATAGTTTATATATTTGTTGTTTATATTGTACCAGATGTAAATGAGAGTCTATATTTTGGCAAAAGTATTAGAGATAAATAATAGAGTTAATGTAGATGAAGAAAGTAATTAGAAAAGTGTAGCTAGAAAAACACATAGCTACACATATTGAAAATGATGGTCAACGCTGATTTGTTTTTTTTCTGCAATTAATTTGATTGTTTCTTTCCCTGCTGTTCAATGATGATACTACATTGAAATCACTGTGTATGGTGAAGGTAAGTGGAATCTGAGAACAGCAAAAAAGGGAATCTGAAAATGGTATGAAATTCTAAATTCATGTTGTGTTCCTAAAAATATAATATTATAATTTCTGTAATATATTATCATTAAATAACAGGTTTTCTTCTTCTTCTTTATAGTAGGTACTGTTGAAGTTTGAAAAGAGTTTTAATGCTGTTTAGGAGAATACTACTCTATAATAGTTCTACTGAGTAATGTATCTAAATTACTTAAAAGGTAAGAATACATAATATAATATGCATGATGACGTGAACAAATGTTTAAAGTTTAATTATATGTTATTTGTTTTTAATATAAATAATGTTGATCCTTTCGACTTCTTGAAAATTATAATTATGTTGCTCATGTAATCAGGCAGGCAGTCATCCTTTCACGTAGACACTACCCATGCACTTATCCATTCTCTGAAGCACAAGTCTTGCACTAATAGGAAAACACAGTCATTACCCTTGCATTCTTTCTTTCACACAGGTACTACCCATGCACTCATGCAATCAACCAGGCACTGCCCATGCAGTCATCCAATCACCCAGGCACTACTCTTGCATTCAACCATTCACTCAGGCAGTACCCATGCACTCATCCATTCACTCAGGCACTACTCATGCACTCATGCAATCACCCCGGCACTACCCATGCACTCATGCAATCACTTAGGCACGACCCATGCAGTTAAGCAATCACTCAGCCACTACTCTTGCACTCAACCATTCACTAAGGCACTACCCGTGCACTCAACCATTCACTCAGGCACTACCCATACACTCATCCAATCAGCCAGGCATAATCCTTACACTCATACTTTCACTCAGGTATTTCCCATGCACTAATACAATCACCAAGGCACTACCCCTGCACTCATGCAATCACCCAGGCACTACCTTTGTACCTATGCAATCATTCAGGCACTACTCTTACACTCAAGCATTTACACAGGCACTACCTATGCACTCATCCATTCCATCAAGAACTAACCATGCACTCATCCAATGATCCAAGCATTGGCCTTGCACGCATACTCTCACTCAGGTACTTCCCATGCACTCATCCAATCACCCGGGCACTACCCCTGCACTCAAGCAATCACCCAGGCACTACCCATGCACTCATGCAATGATTTAGGTGCTACTCTTGCATTCAACCATTCACTCAGGCAGTACCCATGCACTCATCCATTCACTCAGGCACTACTCATGCAATCACCCAGGCACTACCCATGCACTCATGCAATCACTTAGGCACTACCCATGCAGTTATGTAATCACTCAGCCACTACTCTTGCACTCAACCATTCACTCAGGCACTACCCATGCACTCAACCATTCACTCAGGCACTACCCATGCACTCATCCAATCAGCCAGGCATTTTCCTTGCACTCATACTTTCACTCAGGTATTTCCCATGCACTAATACAATCACCAAGGCACTACCCCTGCACTCATTCAATCACCCAGGCACTACCTATGTACTTATGCAATCATTCAGGCACTACGCTTGCACTCAAGCATTCACACTGGCACTACCTCTGCACTCATCCATTCCCTCAAGGACTACCCATGCACTCATCCGATGATCCAGGCATTGGCCTTGCAGTCATCCAATCACCCAGGCACTAATCTTGCATTCAACCATTCACTCAGGCAGTACCCATGCACTCATCCATTCACTCAGGCACTACCCATGCACTCATGCAATCACTTAGGCACTACCATGCAGTTATGCAATCACTCAGCCACTACTCTTGCACTCAACCATTCATTCAGGCACTACCCGTGCACTCAACCATTCACTCAGGCACTACCCATACACTCATCCAATCAGCCAGGCATTATCCTTGCACTCATACTTTAAGTACCTATGTACTTATGCAATCATTCAGGTACTACTCTTGCACTCAAGCATTCACACAGGCACAACCTATGCACTCATCCATTCCCTCAAGGACTACACAAGCACTCATCCAATGATCCAGGCATTGGCCTTGCACGCATACTCTCACTCAGGTACTTCCCATGCACTCATCCAATCACCCAGGCACTACCCCTGCACTCATGCAATCATTCAGGCACTACCCATGCACTCATGCAATGACTTAGGCACTACTCTTGCACTCTACCATTCACTTAGGCACTACCCATGCACTCATCCAATGACCCAGGCATTACTCTTGAAGTCATCCTGTTACTCAGGCAGTATCCATGCACTGACCTAAGCACCCAGCCATTACCGTTGCACTCATAAAGTCACTCAGGCACTACTCATGCACTCATCAACACCATCAGCACCCTCAAGGCCACCACCCCCGCACCGAACGCCAACACACCCGAAACCCTAAGGTGCATCCTCCTCAACGTGCTCTCCCTGCACAGACATGCCGTCGAAATATAGGACCTCCTCAACACCCTCTCACCGGACATCGCCTTCTTTACAAAGACCTGGACCAATGCCTCCTACGCCCCCGACATAGCCACCGCAATCCCCGATGGAAACAAGATCCAGAGGAAAGACCGCCCCAACCGCCCAGGAGGAGGTCTCGCCATCGCACACAAGAACGTCCTCCGACTCTCCACCTCCACCACAAATGACTCCCTCGCCACCACCGAACACCTTCATTTCCAGATACAGACAAGCCAGAGAACCACTCTCCGTGGCACCCTCACCTACAGAGCCCCCGGACCCGCGCCTCGTCGCCACCACCATCGCCGACCTCATCGCACCCCACGCCATAGCCTCCATGGACTACATACTCGTCGGAGATCTGAACTTCCACCTCGACAACCCCTGCGACCCCAACTCCACCACCCTCTTGGACAATCTTGCCAACATCGGCCTGAAACAACTCGTCACCACGCCCACCCACAAAGCAGGACACACCCTCGACCCCATCTTCGCAGGAGGTAACAACATCCATTTCAGCCACACCACGCAACCCCCCTGGACAGACCACCACTGCGTACATTTCAACTTCGACAAACTCCCTGCCCCCAAACCGGCAACGCACCCTCCACAAAGGAACTGGAGCAAAATCACTGAGGAACAGCTCAACCACACCCTCAACCGCGACACCCCCACCACCTCAACTGACGCCAACCTCTCAGCCAAAGAGCTCCACAGATGGATCTCCACCTGCGCAGACAAACTCGCACCCCTACGCAACTCCAATAGACAGCGCCCCAGAAAAGCCACCTGGTTCACCACCGACCTCCAAGAATCCAGACGCACATGCAGGCGTCTCGAGAAGAACTGGAGAATCAGCAAAACGCCAGAAGACCACACCACCTGCAAGAACGCCATGACGAAATACCACCAACTCATCAGATCCACCAAAAGGACCTTCATCCCAAACAAGATCACCGCCAATGCCAGCAACTCCAAAGAGCTCTTCAGCGTCATCCAGGAATTCACCAAGCCCGCCAGCGAAACCATGGACATTACCCCCTCCCAGGACCTGTGCGACAAGCTCGGATCTTACTTCCATCAGAAAATCAAGGGCCTCTACAACCACTTCAACGACCAGACACCTGATACTGAAACCACCTCCCCCTCCAGAAACGCAAGCCGGCCTACCGTCTCCTCCTGGACCCCAGTCACCATCGAGGACTCCACGTCTACCATGAAAGGCATCCACTCAGGGGCCCCCACAGACCCCTGCCCGCCGCACATCTACCACAGGGCCGCCATTGCTCCCAAACTATGGTGCACCATCAACACCACCTTCAAGACCAGTACCTTCCCCGACGACTGGAAACGCGCAGAAGTCAGACCCCTGCTCAAGAAGCCGTCAGCAGACCCCATGGACCTCAAGAACTACCGACCCATCTCCCTCCTCCCTTTCGTGGCCAAAGTCACCAAGAAGATCGTCAATGCCCAGCCAACTACATTCATCGAAGAAAACTCCGTCCTCAACCCCTCCCAATCCAGATTCCGAAGCAACCACAGCACCGAGACCGCTCTACTCGCCGCCACAGACGACATCCGTACCCTCCTCAACCAAGGCCATACCGCGGCCCTGATCCTACTCGACCTCTTGCAAGCATTCAACACCGTCTCCCACTGCACACTCACCGCAAGACTTCATGACACGGGCATACGGGGAACCGCCCTCGCATGGATCAGCTCCTTCCTCACCGGCAGGACCCAAAGAATCAGACTGGCACCCTTCCTCTCCAAACAAACGGAGACCAACTTCCGAGTGCCCCAAGGATCATCGCTCAGCCCCACGCTCTTCAACATCTACATGGCCCCCCTCGCCGCGATTGTCAGACACCATGGACTCAGCATAGTATCCTACGCCGACGACACCCAGCTAATCCTCTCCATCACCAAGGAACCCGTCACCACCAGACTCAACTTCCAGGAAGGAATGAAGGACGTTGCATCCTGGATGAGCAAAAGCTGCCTGAAACTCAACTCGGAGAAGACAGAGGTCCTCGTCCTCGGCCCCTCCCCCTCCGCATGGGACAACACCTGGTGGCCCACCGCCCTCGGCAGCCCCCCCACCCCCACGGACCACACCCGAAACCTCGGCATCATTCTTGACTCCTCCCTCTCCATGACCCGACAAGTCAACGCCATCGCCTCCAGCTGCTTCAACACCCTACGCATCCTCCGAAAAACCTTCAAATGGATCCCCCTCGAATCCAGGAAGACCGCCACCCATGCACTCATAACCAGCGGACTGGACTACGGAATCACCCTCTACACCGGGATCAACAAGTCTCTGCTCCACAAACTCCAGACCATATAGAACACCGCAGCCAGACTCATCCTCAGTATCCCATGACACAAACACATCACCCAACACCTGTGCACCCCCCACTGGCTCCCCGTAGAGAAGAGTCACTTTCAAGATACTCACCTAAGCCTACAAATGCCTCCACAACACCGGACCCCAGTACCTCAATGAAAGGATCTCCTTCCACGCACCCAAGAGAAACCTTCGAGCCTCCAACCTCGCCCTTGCCGAAACCCCGCACATCCGCAAAGCCAGAACAGGTGGAAGAGCCTTCTCCTACATCGCGGCCAAGACCTGGAACGAGCTCCCGATCGACATCAGACGCGCCCCCTCCCTGAACATCTTCAGGAAAGCACTCAAGACCTGGCTCTTTGAGTGAACAGAGCTGCTAAACCCCCCCCCCCAGCGCCTTGAGACACTCATGGGTGAGGAGCGTGCTTACAATTCCCCTGATTGATTGACTCATACTTTCACTCAGGTATTTCCCATGCAATAATACAATCACCAAGGCACTACCCCTGCACTCAATCAATCACCCAGGGAATACCTATGTACTTATGCAATCATTCAGGCACTACTCTTGCACTCAAGCATTCACACAGGCACTACCTATGCACTCATCCATTCCCTCAAGGACTACCCATGCACTCATCCAATGATCCAGGCATTGGCCTTGTACTCATACTTTCACTCAGGTACTTCCAATGCACTCATCCAATCACCCAGGCACTACCCCTGCATTCATGCAATCACCCAGGCACTACCTATGTACTCATGCAATGAATTAGGTACTACTCTTGTACTCAATCATTCACTTAGGCACTACCCATGCACTCATCTAATGACCCAGGCATTACTCTTGCAGTCATCCTTTTACTCAGGCAGTACCCATGCACTGATCTAAGCACCCATTCATTACAGTTGAACTCATAAAGTCACTCAGGCACTACCCATGCACTCATTCAATCACCCAGGCAGTACCCCTGCACTTATGCAATCACCCAGGCAGTGCCCATGTACTCACACAATTACTCAGGCACTACTCTTAAACTCAAGCATTCACTCAGGCACTACCCATGCACTCATCCATTCACTCAGGCACTAACTATGCACTCATCCAATGACCCAGGCAATACCTTTGGACCCATACTTCCACTCAAGTACTTCCCATGCACTCATCCAATCATGCACGCACTATTCCTTCACTCATACAATCACACAGGCACTACCACAGACTCATCCAATCACCCAGGCACTACCCATGCAGTCATGCAATCACTTAGGCACTACTCTTGCACTCAACCATTCACTCAGGCACTACCCATGCACTCAGCCATTCCCTCCAGGACTACCCATGGACTCATGCAATGACTCATGCACTACCGATGCCCTCATCCAATGACTCAGGCATTACTCTTGCAGTCATCCTTTTACTCAGGCAGTACCCATGCACTGATCTAAGCACCCAGTCATTACCATTGCACTCACAAAGTCACTCAGGCACTACCCATGCACTCATCAATTCCCTCAAGGACTACCCATGTACTCATCCAATAGCCCAGGCATTAGCCTTGCACTCATACTTTCACTCAGGTAGTTCCCATGCACTCATAGAATCACCCAAGCACTACCCCTACAGTTATTCAATCAGCAAGGCACAACCCATGTACTTATGCAATCATTCAGGCAGAATACTGTTGCACTCAACGATTCACTCAGGCACTACACATGCACTCATCTATTCACTCAGGCACTACCCATGCAGTCATCCAATGACCCAGGGATTACTTTTGCAGTCATTATTTTACTCAGACACTACCCACGCACTGATCTAAGCACCCAGTTATTACCTTTGCACTCAGGCACTACCCATGCACTCATCCAATCACCCAGGCAGTACCCCTGCACTTATGCAATCACCCAGGTACTGCCTATGCACTCGTGCAATTACTCAGGCACTACCCATGCACTCATTTATTCACTCAGGCACTACTCTTGCACTCAACCATTCACTCAAACTCTACTCATTTACTCTTCCAATCACTCAGACACTGCATACGCACTAATGCAATCACACAGACACTATCTATTGACTCATGTATTCTTACAACATATAGCTTTTCTTTTTTAAACCAGAATAGTTGGTTCCGTAAGAACCATTTTTTTCTTCTTTTTCAAAAAGTATTTTAGATTCTTTTTGTGTTTTTCTAACTATTTTGTAGTTTTTTTGGTGTTTTTTACATTTTGTAATTCAAAAATTAAACAAAAAAACTAGCACAAAACACTGTGCGCAACTGCAGGAACAACAAAAAAAAAATTAACAATGATGACCATTTATAGTGTCTAGCATTGTTTGAACAACTTGCTTACAAACACTCAAAACAGTTTTGCACTTTGGACATAACAGTGCAATTTTGGCAAAATCAGGCAGAGTTGGTGGTATACTCTGCACCTTGTCACCAGGTTGGATTGTTGATGACTAGGCCTCTTGTCCTTTGTCAGCACTCTTCAGTCTTGCCAGTTCGGCTCTGGCAAGACGGTTTCCATGCATCGTCCTCAAATGTTTATACATTGAGGACGTGCCGCAGGAATATTTGTGCTCAGAGCCCCAAGACAGCACCTTCTGACATTCCTTGCATGTCACCTTTTGAGCATTTACTTTTTTGTTCCCCTCAGGAATTGTGAAGAACTCCCAAACAATGCTCTCATTTTTCTTTCTTGGGGGTTCATCCTCTTCTTCCAGCAAGGTCTGGTCCTCCTCCTGTTGCAGGTCTGTTGATGTTGCCATTTTGAAAGATGAAAAACAAAATGTAAAAAACACCAAACCTCCTGCAAAATACCTGGTCCTAGAATGAGAGTGACTGTTGGTAACCACACCCTAAAGAAGAAGAAAGAGGGAAGGATCTAGCAAGTTTAATGATGACAGGATGTTTGACCAATCAGATCTCTTTTTCTTGTGTCACATGGGGTGCGCGACTGCTACGCAGTGCCTCCGCGTAACGGACGCGATTCTGTTTTTTTAATTTTTTTTGCATTTGAACAATATTAGGTTGTATGCCATAATATTTCAATTTCAAATAACTGTACCTCCTCCTTTAAATAACAGTAAATAAATATAGATTTATATTCAATTTTATTTTTAAAAAACCAATAGATTCGCGTCCCGTACGCAAATCCAGAAGTTGCAATCTACGCGGACGGACCACGATTCCTCAAATTACTATTAAAAAACGTTTTAATAAGTTTCATTTATTAATATACAAGTTTAGTAACTATCTTAACAAACCTCTCACCTTGAACTTAATATAATTATTGTCTATATGTATGAAAAATATATATGTGAAAAATCACGCAGGAGCCGTGTTCCGTATGTGGATCTGGAACTAACGGTTAGCAATGTACAGGGATTCGCTTCCAGTCCGCGACATCTGCTGAATTTCTCTGGTTTTGTATGAGTAAAATGTCACCCTAACTATAACGTTCCTGAAACCTATGTTTTATTTTAGTGAATATATATATATATATGTACACACATATATATATATAATAAACGGAGCAAATCTCTCTGATGTGTGGCGTTTTCATCAGGGCATCTTGTTGTTGGATTCGTAGCGGTGAGCCTAGCCGCGGAAACGCCCCGCTGCAAGTGAGTGGCCTTGCGGTGATGGAAACCTGGCACCGAGAGGACAGAGAGTCCGTGATTGCGGGACATGGTATGGGCAGTGGAAGCAGTTTTTCCTACTCCAAAGAACCCACATGGGTAGGAGACATTGAATACATTTTCAAAACAAGGCAGCACCCACTTGGGCCAACTGTGGGGGACTCTGAGTATCATCAGGCAAAGCGGTACATGCCCACTGGGGCGGAACTCTGTGAAGTATATAATTAAGTTCCCCAGAGGCAGCCTTGACTTTGAATTGTGCCAGTGATCAAGGACTAAGTGTTTGTCCGAAACGCGTTTGGCAGTTATACAGGCTTTGAAAGAGGGAGCTGTTTTCCATGCAGCCTGCAATAATAAACTGAGCAAATCTCTCTGATGTGTGGCGTTTTCATCAGGGCATCTTGTTGTTGGATATATATATACATATATATATTTTCCACACAAACGCTCTAATCCAGACCAAAGACCCACGAGAGGTGGTACGTATGCCGGCAGAGCTCCCGGCTGACAATCTCCACAAAATCCCCGCAAAACGGAATCACATGCTCTCAAGACACGACTGGATGTAAAGTTCAGGAATATTTATTCCGCTTATTCGCTACACGTTTCGGCTGAGAACAGCCTTGTTCACACGTAAGAAGCAAAGTACACACAGAGTCTATATACAAATACCAAGACAGTGAGGAAGGAAACAACAACCAATGGGAATAGTCGAGATATGGCGGCCATCTTACAATGTCTACAAGATGCACATTTGTCATAATATAACATAACATAACACGTGTATTTGTAAAGCGCACTTATCACCCGTGGGTCTAGTATATAGCGTCAATGCTTGTGGCCCTCATTACATAATTGTTCAAAAAACGTATGATTGTGAATATTCTTAGTCACAGTAAATACCATATTGACATCATATGATACACACACAGTATGAAATGATAGGTAAACGACAAACATTTTCACAATTTTCTAATCCTCACATGACAATGGGACTGTCTGGTTTTTATGGCGGCCATCTTGGAATAGAAGTTAAACCTCGATATCATACATGAATGAATGATTGGGAGTGCGGGTGAGAACCTGTGTTCTACCTAGCTGGACAAAATCATGCAGATAATATTGGTCTACTACACAAGTGTGTAGAGTCCACTGTACCAGAAATGTAAGTACCAGATGTAACAAAGCAGCTCATAACGCACCCATATGTAGGTCCCAACCCAGTTGGAATTGCATGTTGAATAGACTGGCACATGCCACGGGTATGGGATGAACCAAAAAACAGGTTGTGTGTCCAGATAAGAAACCTTGTATTTGATATACTCATAAATGTGAAAATAGTGGAAAGGAAAAGCAAACTCACTCCTCAAACTATAGATTCAATGACGGGCCAGTGCGCCCATGTGCTACCATGTTAGCATCTAAACGTCAAGAGTAGCTGAAAGTAGGGCCAGCCATAATGGATACAAACTCATTGGGTGTGAATATCGTACTACAAATAACGGGCAAGTGCCCACAAATGTATCATGCATGCAGATTATTCTGCAGGATGCTAAAACCACATATGATAAGAGCCCTAATAATGTTCTGAAAATCACAGCTAAACACGCAACAGTGCCCCAACTTCATAACATGGTCAAACTCTACTCAAGGAGGAGAAAGAAACGAATAGACAAAATCAAACCACAGGTGTACACTCTTGACTGAAGTGACTTGTTACCGCCACGTGCCTCTGAAGAAAAGGGTAGGATACCTGTGATGTGGAACTACCGAGGAAGAGTGGGTCCCTTCCTTTCCTCCTGTAATGCGAAAAAAAAGGAAAGACATAAGAATGCATTAAAACCACAAAGTGAACTGTGCATCCTCATAATAACATGTGAATAAAAACAAATGTACTGATAGTACTGCAATCCTTAGAAGCAAAGGAGGTTAAGGTTAAGCACACGGATGTTTGAACAATTCATGTTTCATACAGATGGATTCCCAACTCTTCATCGAGGTTAAGACCTCCTGGGCTCTTAGTTTGAAATTCAATAATACATTTGGATTCGCGTTGTCTGAGTTTCAGTGTTCTGTCACCACCCCTATGTGGTCTAGGGATATGTTCAATGGCATAGTAACTCAGTAAAGCACTGTCCGAATAGTGGTGTTCCTGAAAATGCAGTGCAACCGGGTATTGTTGATCAACATTTGTGATCGCTATCATGTGTTCTAATGCACGTTTTTTGGCTGGTTGAATGGTACTGCCAATGTGTCTGAGTTTACCCGGACATTCAAATACATACACAACATACGAGGTGCTACATGTTAGAAAATGTGTGATCTTTTTGTTGAACCCTGTCAGTGGTGAGTTCTTTCTTCATATAGCTGTTTTTGCACGCTTTACAGTGACCACAGGGAAAGAAACCAATCAGCCCTTGATCCCTAGTGGTACTGTAAAGGGTGACATCACTGTGGACCAGTTTGTCTCTAAGACTGTAGCCTTTCCTGTATGTGAGTTACTGAGATGGGTGGCAGACTCTGGGCTTTAATGCTACAGTGGCCAATATTGATGGTGGCACGTGCCTCACAAATGGCTACACTCAAGAGCCATTACGGGGTAGAACAAAAGACAGCCGACACGTGTTTTGCCCGTTTGGCCCAACGGCCGGGGGCTTTTTTAAGGCAGAGGGTCGTGGCTGGTAATCCAGTTCCGTGATTAATATGTGCAGCGGTCTCAGGAGCAAAAGACTTTGTTCCTGGGACCGCAGAGACTGCTGCACATATTAATCACGGAATTGGATTACCAGCCACAACCCTCTGCCCTGAAAAAGCCCCCGGCTGTTGGGCCAAACGGGCAAAACACGTGTCGGCTGTCTTTTGTTCTATGTGTGAAAAATGAATAAACACATTGTGTTTGAAACCAACCAATGAATTTTGGAAATTATTCCACCTACGAGACACTCACTAAGAAGGCACAGTCCTCCACCAACTACCTTTCCTGTATGTGATACTGGGTCTTTCCTTGACTAGGTGTCGAATGGTGGGGTCGCTAATGAGTATGTCCCAGTGTTTGGTGAGAATTTGTTTGATACACATGGCACTCTTATTTTAAGTTAGAATGATCCTGGTATTGTTCTCCTGGTCAACATCTTTGGTTTCCTTATCTTGTTGAGCAAACAGTGTGTCCCTTCTTTTTACCTGCTCCACTTTTCTGATAGCCTTATTGCGTACCCATTGGGGATATCCCCTTTCCCTAAATCTTGTGGTCATGATTTGCATTTTTTCCAAAAACGCTTCCAATAGGGAAAGAGTAAGCCTGGGCGGTGAACTACG